>PVKS010024090.1:0-16003 GCA_004027875.1 Aplodontia rufa | reverse complement strand
CACTTTGGCTGATAAACTGTCCTATCAGACTTCCGGTTCCAGCCAAGCTGGAGGAGTCCTCTTCCTTGCTAGTCTTCCTCCTTATGACTCAACATAATACCACAAACCTGAGGAGCAGACAGGCGAGCTGGCTAGGGACTGGAGACTGAGGAGCAGTGCAGAGGGGACTTCCCTGGGTTTCCTTGCAGCCTCTCGTACATCCCAGACGGGCTCAGAGAAGCCTGGGACCTGGAACTGCCAACGGCTGCAGATGAAGCAGTCTGCCCCTCTGCATAGGACCAGAAAGTCCTTCAGATAATCCTCACTCACCCAAGACGCCAAAGGAGAACTGCCCATATCCCCACGGATAGGGTGGCTAACAGGGAGTGAACTTCACCCACACAGGAAGGCAACAAACCAGGGAGGGCTGGTAATGCCTTGGTGTTCTGCTGTTGCAGGGATCGAGCTGGCAGGGCCCTTACAGGACTGAACTTGTAGCATCACCCAACAGCGACAAGGCCAGCAGGCCACCGCAAGGTGGAGCTGCTCAGGGCTTCCGTTTCCCTGCCTGGATACCAACCTGCACCTCAGTACAGTTCCAAAACTAACTACCCAGCATTAGCACAGATCCCACGAGGTGAAGAGTGCCGTCCACAACAGGATGATGGTCGCTTCTGATGCCGACTGTCCTTCAGGGAACCCCAGTTCATTCACAGTTACGACCAATTCACAGTCAATGCAGGAAGTCCCTCAACCCTCCCAGGTCTGATAATTCACAGATCTCAGGAAAGCTCCAGACTCACCACTGCGGTTTTATTGCAGAGCCCAGAAATCAGAACAAGACAAATGCAGAGTTTCCATGTCCTCTAACTCATCAGGGTGTTCACCAACCAGGAGACTCCACCCAGCCTCAGCACCAGGAGCTTTTACTGCGATTTCATTACATAGACAAGACAGATTATATCACTGGCTACAACTGAATCTCCGTCCCTGCCTTCCCTCTCCAGATGCCCAGGTGGGTCAAAGCCGTACCCCTCTAATCACAGAGTTGCTCTTTCTGATGTGCAGGCACCATCCTGAGCCACCTCCCCTCAGGATGAACCAGGGTGTGATTCATGAAAAACAAAGATACCCACCCCTCTTGCTCAAGAATTTCCAAATATTCAATCTCCCTCCAGGAACCAGGCACAAAGGGCACTCTAGCTCTTTATTGTGTAATAGTTTCCCTCTAACCCCACCTACCCTGCGATCAGCAGGACAGAGACATCTACTCCCAAGTGGACCTGCACACTACACTACAAAAGGGTGACTGCCTGCAAAAGAAAGAAGGGAGGAAGGGAAGGAGGGAAGGAGGGAGGGAGGAAGGAAGGAAGGAGAGAGGGAGGGAAAGGAAGAAAGCAAGGAAGGAAGGAAGGTAGGAAAGAAGAATCTCATGACTTGATACTCAAAATTTACTGGATGGGATTGAAGAACACTTCTCAAAAAAAAAAAGAATAGGGAAAATCTCCAATCGAATGAGAAAAGACAATCAAGAAATACTGGCACCAAGACAACTCAGATGTGGAAGGGGTTTAAATTGTATGATTGCCCTAACTCTAAACATAATACAGATTGTTCTCATGCTGGAGAAAAGCTTGATTATGGAAGTAAAATCATTGAGAGGAATGGCTTTCAAAAGGTGGCAATATCAGGCTGGAGCGGTGGCTTGGTGGTTACGGTGCTTGCCTGGCATGCACTAGTACGCGAGTTCAAACCCCAGCACCATGTACACAAGGAAGTCTCAGAGCAACAAAGGCCACGTGAAAAATTAAATAAAAATTGTTTCTCTCTCTCTCTCTTTCTCACTGTCCTTCTCTCTTAAAAAAAAAAGTGGCAATGTTAGCCTTAGAGTTTTCTAGAACCAAGGTTACATGGGTTACATTGAAGGGAGAGGAAAGGAAGCAAGAATCAAACAACTGGGATAGAGCTAAGATTCCCCCACCATTGACTTATATAGAGACCAGCCAGTCACACAACCAGGAGGGCAGTGAATCACCTCCCCAGTTCTGCAATGTCACTCTCCAAGCCATCACCAGTTGGGAAACAAGTGAGAGTTCCGTCAGCAGCCAGGGCAGTGCTCAGGGGTTACCTGGAAGGGGTTTGTGCGTGCGCGCGCATGCACAGAGATTTCATAGACAAGGACAGTGGGTTGAATTAGGGAAGAATAAACAAGGTCGTGGTCCTTCCTCAGGTGTCTCACAGCTTATTGGGCACAACACATACACAAACATATGTGATTCACAGCAGTCATCGTGATTTGGGAGAGTAGGGGGAGTATTCACAATCTGACCCACTCAGGGTTCTTGGATTCGTGCAGAGCTGGGGAATGTGGCTCATTGCCCTCACCCTGGTTGCTAGGCCCAGTCTTTACCTGACCAACGGAGGGATCTTAGCAACGTCTCTTCTTGATTCTGATTCTAAAAACGCAAAGGCTGACATTGACACTTCTTGAAAACCATGCATGCCACCCACCTTCCTTCTACAATGAAGCCTTTTCCCAGGAAATACTACTGAGGAAATGTCAACGTCTGTACCCGCTTGGTGTCTGTATCTGTTGTCTTTGCTCACTCAGTGGAGGTTTTCCAGGTTCTTGGTAGGACACGAGACTTGCACAGTATCTAGGACCCCTGGATATCATGCTGCCAAGAGCATCCGGTTTTGGAAAGACCTGCAGGCACCCAGCCCATGCGGAAACCGGCTTCTGGGCCTGTGTTCTGCTTCCAGGCAGCTCTCCACTGGGACAGCGATTTCAAGCTTCACATGGGATTTGCAAAGTGGGAAGATCACAGACTAAGATGACTAAGATGACTTGTTCTTCCCCTCCAAGAGCTGTCAAATAGTTTAAGGCAGGGACTAGAGCAGTGGCTTGGCAGTTACAGCGCTTGCCCGGCATGCACAAGTACACGGGTTCAAACACCAGCACCCATTTACACAACTAAGTGTCGGAGCAATGAAAGCCATGTGAAAAACTCAATAAAAATTGATTCTGCCTTTCTCTCTCTCTCTCACTGTCCTTCTCTCTTAAAAAAATATTAAAAACAGTTTCTCTTCAAAACATCTATTAAAATATGTATATATTAAGGCAATAACTAGGAAGAAAAATAAGTTTAAGTTCACCAAGGCTCCTCAAGTTTGAGACTCCCTTTCCTCCAAGACGGTCTACTCTTTCCATCCCCCCATCCACAAAGCAGAGGACACATGGAGTCTGGAAGGCCCCTTGCTAAAGAGCTATGTATTGTGACAAAGCCACTTGTCACGGCCACATGATGTCATCTAGGCCTGAGCGTGGGAGGCGCTTGGCTTAGAAGGCCATGTCTTTCCTTGAGCTATGGGATATTGTTTTGGCAGAAAGCAAATGACCGTATGTTCTCACTCTCAGGAAACCGTCCAACACCTCCCCTCGCCCAGTTCCGGGCAGGCACGCGGCTCCCCTGAGACGCACCCCCGAGACGCACCCCCTGTGCCTGGATGTTCTCCATGGGTCGCTCTTCTGCTGGGGGCTGCCACTCCAGAGAAGGAAGCTGTCAAGGGGATGTGACCTCTGCTGCAGAAGCCTCCAACTGTGCAGAGACAAAGCACAGACCCAGCCCAGGCTGGCAAAGTGACACCTAGGAGGTCCTCAGCAGGGGCCAGAACCCCCAGCCTCCTCCAGGCAGAGGGCCCCCCACACATCCTGCCAGCTCGAGTGTTTTCAGTTGACTGCATTTGAGGACAAACTTGCCAGAGAAAATGGAAAAACACAACCTAGAAATAAATCAGCGCAGCTCCGCTTGCTTCAATCGCTGTGCCGCGAGGTCCGGCGTTGCTTATGGCCAGATATGGTGATCTGTTGCTGCATGCTGTCCTGCGTCAAACGTAAGGTACGCTCTCCAGAGTGAACTTTTCACCTGGGCGGTCTGTTAAAAAATGGGCCCCTTTTAGAAAGGATAGGATTTTAGAGCTGGAAAGAAGCTTAGAGATCAACTACTCTAACACTCTTATTATGAAAAGATGAAGCCCAGAGAGGTTAAGTAATTTGCACAAGTTTACGCAGCAATCCAGTTGCAGAGCCAGGGATGGTGCCGAGGTCTTCAGAGGATGCAGGACTCTTTTCCCCCAAGCACAGACTCTACAGTATTGGGTTGAGCCTGATTTTAAAATCGATCCCTAAAATTTAAATTTTAAACACAATTAAAACCTCTAGATACTTTCATAAATGTCTCTGCTGCTCTGGAGTACATAATACACTATTTTAGAATTGAAATAAAAATGAAACTTTGAATTCATCAAAATGTAGAGCCCTTACCGTAATCCTACTCCACTGAACCTAAGGACTTCTGACTTTAAGACAGTGAGAATGGTACTGCAAGCCAGTTTCAGGTTTGGATTTAGTGCCCTAAGTAAACAAGTCACACTTGTCATCTCTTATTTATTTGGAGCCTAGGATCAGTCATGACGCATTCAGCCAGCACCACATCCTCATAACCGGAATCAATGAACTCATCACGGTAAGGAAGGGTTGGTGGGTCAGACTTGCTGCCGGCATGCTCAGCTGAAAACACAAAGCCAAGGCAGCAGGCACATGGACATGTGTTCAGCAAATGCAGAACACGCACAAGCGATTCACAGGCGGTTCTGGGTTCTGAGCGCTTTCTATAAGGCGAGAACTCTCAGTACCTGTGCCCACAGTAACAGAGGGTTCACGTTTCCTAGAGAATACGGCACTTAGCTAAAGAGCAATTGCTCATTAAATAAAATTTCTTCCTGAATCTATATTTTGGGAATACCACCGCCCCGGCCTTGCTATCAAATGCATTGGTGTCCGTAGTGGGCTGAGGACAGCCCCCAAGGAGGCGTCCACCCAGAACCTGTGAATGTGATCTTTTTCGAGAAGAGGGACTACGTAACTAATTCAAAGGTCTTGAGATGAAGAGATGATCCTTCATTATTGGGTGGACCTTGTGTCCAGTCCTGTCCTCCAAGAAGAGAAGAGGGCTGGGGTGTAGCGCAATGGTACAGCACTTGCCTTGCATGTATGAGGCCCTGGGCCGGATCCCTAGCACCACAGAGAGGAGACAGAATGAAGACAAGAGAAGGGACAGACATGGAAGAGAAGCCACCAAGAAGCCCATGTGAAGATGGAGTCAGAGGTTAGGTGGTGCTGCTGGGAGTCGGAGAAGGGCTGGAACCCCTTCCTAGCCTGGAAGAGGGAGGAAGGATCCTCCCCCAGAGCTTCCCAGGCCATTGATTTGGCACAGAGTTCTGGCCTCCAGCTGTGTGCACCGTGACATAGTAAGTTCCCTTGGCCACATCACTCCAATCTCTGCTCCACAGTCACTTCTTCTTTTCCTCTGTGTATCTTATCTCTCTCTGCCTCACTCTTCTAATGGCATGTGTGATGGCACTTAGGGCTCACTCAGATAGTCCAGGGTAACCTCCTCATCTCAAGACCCTCAGCCCGATCATACCTGCAAAGACCCGGTTTCCAGATCAGTCACATTGACAGGTTCCAGAGATAAGTACCTTGGGGGGCCTTTATGTGCCTACACTCCCAGATCTCGTTGGCTTTAGCATGGTAAAGAGTTGCATGGACTGGTGGCCTTCCCGCCATCTGGCGGTGAGCCCTCTGAACACCTGGCACTCAAGGTCACAATGGTGCAGGCCCTTCACTGCCTTTGCCTGAAACCTGCTCACGGTCTGTCAGCTGGAATGTGCCATGAGGACTTCGCTGCGGGGAAGGCTGGCACACATAGGTGAGCAAGGGACGACTAGAGGCCACTGACCATGCGCGACATGCTGAGAGAGGTCACACAGGAATGGGATCTGAGCCGGAGGAGATGCAACAGCTCCTGTCACCCACACCTCCTCCACAACGGCATCCCTACCCCTCGCTGGGCTGTCCTCCCCACAGCGGCAGTTCCAGTCTCAAAAGTCGCAGCACTACCCAGTCTGTCCAAAGTCCCAGCTTGGAACTTCCATTTGGATATTAAGAGGAAAAGATATCTTGCCCTTTGCCAAACTGGTGCCATGAAATTCTGACCAATTTCACAGGCTAAGAGCACAGTGCTGAACAGACTGCCCTAACTCCAGACATCGCCACCAGCTCTTCTGACCAGAATTCCAGGGCTTTCCCTACCCCTCAGCTTTGCAAATCCCCTGGAGCAAAATGGAACTCAGGGAAGCACGAAGCTTAGGGTTGCAGTTTTATTATGAAGATATAAAGGGATGAATCAGGATCAAAGGGAGAGTCACATAGGTGATGTCAAGAAGGTTCCAGCTGCAGATGGCCCACATCTTCAGAGTGCACAGCCCTCCCAGCCCACTGGTGCGTGGTCGCTGGAGTATTGATGGGGTTTCCTTGTCTAGGTCTGATTGACTGAGTCAATGACTCCATGATTGAACCCCGTCTCCAATCCTCTCCCCTCCCAGCCTGGCTGATGACTCCTGGCTCGCAGCCCCAGCTCTCTAATGGTTGGTCTTTCCTTTCCAGAATGGCCAACCCCATCCTGAAACTATCTAGGGGCCAACCATGAGTCACCTCCTGGGTATGAATTCAGGTGTGGTCCACGTAGCCCAGGATGAATAACAATCACACTCTTACCACTAGGGAAATTTCAAGAGCTCAGAGGGTAGGGAGCAGCGACAAAGGCCCGCCAGTTCATCATACAACAGTTGGACAACAAAACCCGCAGAGTGTGCTTCCAGGAGCACCCACCCCATCCCCGACCATGTGGAGGGATCGCACCTGCAGCAAGAGGATAAAGCAAAAGCACAAGCAGCTGAGGCAGTCAGGGAGCACGAGAAGCCCTGATCTAGGGTGCCTGCTACAGCCCTGCCTTCCTGCTTGGAGTCCGTCCCAGCCTTAGCTATGTGAGGTGGAACCCCTGCGCTTGGAACCCCACGGACCCAATAGTCCTGCCCTTCCACCAAGCTGCGGGCTGAGAAAAGCCACAGGGGACCACGGTTACCAGTCAATCATATAAGATGGTCACACATCTATTGTGAGCAAGTTCCTGAAAAGGAGGACAACACAAGGAGGAGTGCAGGAGCTCGTGCTCACCTCACAGTGACTCCCGCTGTCACCAAGGCAGCAGGGATCAGTGACAGCACTCTAAGAGTCACAGAGCTCTGTAAGTCCACATTGGCTTTACACAATACCAGCGCTGCCGCATTTGCCCTTTTCTTTTAAGAGCGTGGGAGAGAATGAAAAAGAGAGAAAGAGAGAATCAATTTTATTTATTTTTCCAACTTTGTTTCCCCGCCACTTAGTTGTGTATATGGTGCTGGTGCTCCAACCACTGAGCCAACCTGCGTTTGTCTTTTTTGTTGTTGTTGTTGTTTTAAAGAGAGAGGGACAGTGAGAGAGAGAGAGAGAGAAAGAGAGAAACAATTTTTATTTAGCTTTTCATGTGGCTTTCATTGCTTCGAGACTTCATTGTGTACATGGTGCTGGGGTTTGAACTCGCATGCTTGCTCATGCTGGGCAAATGCTGTAACTGCCAAGTCACCTTCTAGCCCCTGAGTTCGCCTTTTTAAAGTGTTAATTTATGTCCCCCCAAAACAAGCTGAAAGGTGGATTTCAATGGATGTAAGGTGGAGGGTGGCAATGGTAAATCATACAAGTGACAGTCACCAGTCTCAAAACATTGGAAATTGCTGCTTTAGAAAGGAAGTGGCCTCTGAGACACGAGATGCTCTGCGATTACAGGATGATGTCAGAGAAGCAGTCTGCTCTGCTTGCCCTGCAATCAGCTGTATGTCACCGCCCCATCCCATATTGGGCCCGTAAGCAGAGCAAAAGCAAGCACAGAACAGGCATTGGTTCTCTGGAAAGAACCTCTGCACCAATACAGCCCCAACTCCGCGTGGGTGTGCTGTGCAGAGACCTGCAGCCCCACCCCAGCAGCTCTTACTAAGGTCCTTCCACGAGGCGAACTTTCAGCTTCAGTGTGAGCTGGCAGGTCCCCAGGGGCATCAGTTCTGCAAATTTGAGAAGGAGATTTGGTGCTCAGGGAAATTGTTATGGCTCAGATGTGAGATGTCCCCCAGATGTTTATGTGTGAGACATATGTATATGTGAGACAATCAAGAATGTTGGTAGGTGAAATGATCAGATTATGAGAGCTTCAACCTAGCTAGTGGGTTAATTCACTGGTTTGGATTAACTGGGTGGTAAGTGCAGGCAAACACTCACACCTTCATTTTAAGGATAGAGAAATGGAACCCTGGTCGTGGTGGTGCACACCTGTAATCCCAGTGGCTCAGGAGGCTGAGGCAGGAGGATCACAAGTTCAAAGCCAGCCTCAGCAACTTAGCAAGACCCTGTCTCAAAATAAAAAGGGCTGGGGTTGTGGCTCAGCAGCAAAGCACCGCTAGGTTCAATCCTCAGCACCAATAAAAGGAGGGGGGATCACAAATGGGCAGCAGGAGGGAAATGGAAATCTGCTACAAATGAGCTCCACATCCCTCTCAGACCATCCTAAGCCGCAAGATGGAAAGGATGTCTGTAGGAAGCCCTTTGGTCTTGGAGGCCAGGGTGGCAGGAAAGGAGAGAATTAAAGGACCAGCCTTTCCACAGAAGTTAGCCTTGGACTGCATCTCACCAGGCAATGATGATGAATTAAACCCTTCTCCTTGTCTACAGGGTAAGTTTTTAGTTGGCTCATGCCTCCTGCCTCTCTGTCCTGTTGGACAATTGGTGAATTGATTGGTTGAGTTCCGGGCTGCCTTCATTGGGTGGCTGGTTGGCCGGTTGCTGGAAGGAAGACCTTCTTCGTAAAACAGCACAAAAGGACCGTTTGAACGTGCCTGGGTTTGAAGAAATTCGCACAGAAACCGAAGTGATTTTGATGCTCTGTGTGCCATGCAGATGGAGGGAGAGCCAGGAAAAGTGGTGCTAGAACTTTCCAATGTATGGTGGACGCGTGATTCATCTTCAGATGGAAGAGAAGCATCTGACAAAGGTGAAATAAGGTAAAATTGAGCAATTTTTACAATGGTTTTATGTTTTATTTATTTTGGTGGTGCTGGGAATTGAACCCAAGGACTTCAAGCATGCTAGGCAAGAGCTCTCCCACTGAGCTACGCTCCAGCCCACTAAAGTTAAAAAAATTTTTTTCGATGTGCAACTGCTATTTGGAGCAAATATTTTTGTCTCATGGTGCTGGGGATGGAAGCCAGGGCATGCTAGGCAAGTGCTTTGCCTCTAAGCGACGCGCCCAGACCTAAATTGATCTATTTCTGCCTTACTAATAAAGAGAGACACTCAGAGTTGACTTTCTGGACAGGTTTTTTTTTTCATGTTCTAAAGTAATAATAGTATTCAAAATGATAATCTGAATTAACCACACAAAGCTTACAGTGAAAGATTTAAGATTACTGCTGTGAAATACAGGTTGGAGAGTTAGAGTTGATGATGGAAACAGCAACTTTTTAGTTTTGAACATTTTATATGGAGAATTTCCATGTAATTTAATAGTATAATTTTCTGTACATAATTCCAATAGTGTAATGCTCTATAACTTCAATGGCATAATTGTAGTAATATTATGAATTCTTCATGCACCCATCACCCAGCCTCAAAAACTGTCAACACAGAGAAATTTTATACTGAAGACTTCACTTCACCCATCCTGAGCACACTGAAGCAAATCCCAGATGAACCACATTTCATCCAAATTCTTCTGCATGTATTTAAAAAAAAATCAGGAATTTTGGGGGTTTTTCTGTTTAACATAATCACAATGCTATGACCACATTATGTATTAATTAGTCTTTAATACCATAGTCACTGTTGGAATTGAGAATAAATATTTGAGACAGTTCCCAACAGATAATTTTAAATATTTTATTGTAGAATGTTTTAACTTAAAATGAACGTAAGCATCATGTATAAGCATAAATATACAACGAAGCATAATGCAAAATTTGCAGGAACTTGCCGATTTGTCTTATTTTTCAAAAATTTCTAGCCAGGGATGGTGGTGGCTCACATACTTGCCTATAATCCCAGCTGAAGCATGAGAATCGAAAGTTCAAGGTCAGCCTCAGTCACTTAGCAAGACCCCCCTGTTTAAAAAAAGTTATACCGACACGCATGTACAGAAATTAATATGGAGGTTGTTTGGGCTGAGAAGGGAAATCGTTTTTTAACCACTTTTACACATACACTGGTCATCCCTCAATCTCGATTCTGATTTTCTCTGGGTTTATATTGCTCTTCTAGGCATTGCAGGTAGCGTGGGGAACGAGAAACGAATCCCCGTGCACCTTGAGCTCACAATGTGGTGTCGCATACCCTGCACGTATGAATATATGCTACCACAGAAGCATTGGTATTTCCTGAACATGCTAGACACAGTTTCCTGAATCTTGGTTTTCACACGCGACACCATCAAATCAACTGGTTTATTTCTATTCCTTTTTTTAAGAGGGAAGGGGATAGTGAGAGAGAGAAAAAGAGAGAATCAATTTTTATTTAGTTTTTCGTGTGGCTTTCGTTGCTCTGACACTCTGTTGTGTATGTGGTGCTAATGTTCAAACCTGTGCCCTTGTGCATGCAAGGCAAGCACCATAACCACTGAGCCACTGCTCCAGCCCCATTTCTATTAATTTTTTATCATACTTCAACACATGCTGTCGTGTTTGACCACATTACTAATGGTAAGTACTGTTTTTGTCTACAGGATTTTCTGACCACCACAGACATCCTTCCCCCTATGAAACATGAGATTGGAACTTTGGATTCCATGACCGCACAAACAAGATCAAGTCAAGTGAGCATAACACACGGCAAGGGTTTAATTGGGCTTCATCCCAGGAGGTGATCAGGGCTTCAGCTGAAGGGAGACTACACTGACAGAGGGACTGAGCTGCGCCCAAACGAAGGGAGATGCAAGCTTTTATTGATGTGCCGTTGTGAGCCAGGGTCTGCTAATTTCAGAGGATGAGGAACAGTTCCATAAAAAGGTTTATTCCTGTGCAGTCATGGTCAACTTGTGCTCTGGGAAAAGAGCCTTTTGAACAAATGGTGCCAAAAAATAAACTGGATGTCCATATCAGAAGAATGAAGCTAGATCCACCTCTCATCTGTACAAAAGCCAAATCAAAATGAATCCGACCTAGCTGGCTGTGGTGGCCCAAGCCTGTAATCCCAGTGACTCAGGAGGATCACAAGTTCAAAGCCAGACTCAGCAACTTAGGGAGGCCCTGAGCAACTTAGCAATACTCAAAATAAAATACAAAATATATTTTATCTTATGAGAAAAAAAATATAAAAAGGACTGGGGATGAGGCTTGGTGGTTAAGCACCCTGAGATTCAATCCCCAGTACCAGTACCAAGAGGAAAAAAAAAAGAAAGAAAGAAAGAATCAGACCTAGGAATCAGACTAGAAACACTGCAGCCACTGGAAGAAGACCCAGGGTCAACACTCGACACAGCAATCGCTTCCTTACTAAGACTCCTAAAGGCCAGGAAGTAATTCCAAGAATTAATAATGTGATGGCATCAAGGTAAAAAGATTCCAACTCAAAAACAAGAGTGTGAAGAGAGAAGCCTACAGAGTGGGAAAAATCTTTGCCAACTTCCTTCCAACGTAAGATTAATATCCAGAATACGTAAAGAACTCAAAACAACTTAACATGAAAAACAATCACATAACCCAATATATAAATGGGCAAATGAACTAAACAGACATTTCGTAAAAGAAGAAATAAACGTGGTCAACAAATTCCTGAAAAAATGTGCAACATCTTTAGCCATCAGGGAAACAAATCAAAGCTACACTGAGATTTCAGCTCACTCCAGCAGTCACCAAGAACACTGCTCTCCCTTCAGCTGAAGCTCCAATTAGAACCTTACCTGTGTACTCATGCTCGCTTGACTGGATTTCATTGGTATAGCGGCTGTAGCATCAAGATAGTGCAATGATCAGAATAATAGTGATAATAGAAGGGATGTCAGTAGAGTGAGCAAATGAACTGGAGGAGGGAAAGGGAAGGTACCTTGGAAGAAGACTTAGCAAATTATGTGCATGTGTGGATCCGTCACGTTATGTTATGTGTAATTATAATGCACCAAAAAATACTCTTTTTAAATGTGTGCTCTTGTACCTGGCTCCTTCATCTTGTGCAAACATCCTTGTGGCTTGATCTGGGCCATAAGACCATTCCTATTTCAACCTTTCAACCCTATTTATGATAGGGTTGAAGGACTTGGGATGCTTGGGTTGCTATTTAGCAGCTTTAAAAAGCCTACGGGTGGAAGAGAAGAGAACACGTATCAGCTGCAACGAGCAATCAACATATCCGCATGCAGAGCCAAAAGTTAAGACAGCAAAGGAGACAGACGTATGTGAAGCAGAGATCTTGCTCCAGTCACCCAGCAGACATCTGCAGGCCCATGCAAGGAGTCAAAATTCTTTGCAAAAGCAGCCTTCAAGTAGCCTAGGCAACTCATAACTCACAAGTCTGAGGTGTTAGCTATGATAAAGTTATCTAAATACACTGCATTGCCCAGTTGTGTGACCTCCAAAATCAGTGACTTTCAAATTGACTAAAAATAAATGGAGCTAGGTTTATTTGGGTTTTTCCCCAACAACGATTCCATCCCGTGCAAACCATTGGCCTCAGGGTTTATATCGGGGTCTCACAACAAGTCAGGTGTGGAGCAGCAGCACACCATGCCACAAGGGGTAATTCTGCACCGTGCCTAGGGGTTCTTTCATTGTCCCAGCCCTTCGTCCCCCCATGGCAGTTCCTGTATCACATTGTGTCACTGTGTCTAGAGGTTTTAATGGCTGTGGATTACATTCCTAGAAGCCCAATTGCCATGTCAAAGGATATGTGCATTTTTAATACATTAAGACTTATTTTAAAACCATGCTGATGGAGGAGCACAAGAGAAATAAGGGGAAGTCAAGGGAAAGATTTTTCCAGGCAGGAGGTGATCCACTGCATGAGATGTGCAGGCAGGACTGGCTCCTTTAATTCTGCTTAGAAACATTTAAGATTTTTCTCTTCTCATCACAGAAAGGAAAAAAAGTTTGTGAAGTAACACACATGCTAATTAGCTTCATCCAGCCATTCCACAATGTATGCCTATTCCAAAATAACATGTCAACACATGATAAATATATAATATTTTTACTTGTCAACTTAAATAAATAAGATTTTTTTTCTCTTTGTCTTTAGTGTTCTGTAATTTTATCAGGAAATGCTTGGGCTTTCTCACATCACATTAGCCCAGAAACTGATTAACATTTTTTTAAAGGCAGGCTCTCAAGAGAATGAGAAGTTAAGCCCCAGACGGAGAGAAAACATTTGCAAAAGACGTATCTGAGAAGGCTGTCGTATAAAATCCTAAAAAAAAAAAAAAAAAACTCTTAAAGTCAACAACGGGGACTGGAACAGTGGCTCAGTGGTTGCAGTGCTTGCCTGGCATGTGTGGGGATGCGGGTTCAAACCCCAGCACCACATACACAATGAAGTGTTGGAGCAATGAAAGCCACATGAAAAATTAAATAAAACTGGTCCTCTCTCTCTCACTGTCCCTCTCTCTTTAAAAAAAAAAAAAGTCAGCATTGAAGAAATGAACACACTGAACAATGATCAACGCTCCAAACAGACTCCGCACCGAAGATATTCAGATCACAAACGGAGAGCTATGCATAGCACAAGCACATGAAAAGATACGCTCCATATCACACATTGTCAGAGGATCACAACACAAAAAACGAGATATCGCACACACCTATTAGAACGATGCAAATCCAAACTCTGAAGCATCCAAAGATGGTGAGGACCTGGAAGAAAAGGTGGGCAGCCACTCTGGAACACAGCACAGCAGTGTCTCACAAAACTGAACGTACTCCCACCAGACAATCCTGCAATTCCTTAATATTTACCTAAATGAATTGAAAACTTATCGTCACCCAAAAAAACTGCACAAACAGATGTTGGTAGCAGATTTATTCCTCATTGTCAAGACTTGGAACAAAGCAATCAAAATATCCTTTGTAGGTAATTGGACAAACTGTGGTACATCTACACAATGGAGTATTATTTAACATGAAAAAGAAATTGGCCAGCATGTCACAAAAGACAGGGAGAAAACCTAAGTGCAGATTACTGAATGAAAGAAGTCAATCTGAACAGGCTACATATGAGACGGATTAGGAGAGACAGTGAACCGGCTAGGTAGTCGGGACAGAGGGCCCCCATCCAAGAGCTAGCTGGTAGAGGCAGAGAGTGATTGACAGGCGTGCTCAGGGCCTTCAAATGCAAAAAGACCTTGAGGCTCACCTTTGTCCCAACTAAGAAATGGGGGTGGTCACAGGTGGGAACTAGGAAGTATTTGCCACCTTTTGTTTTAACCAATAGTGTTCCTGACCAGTTTCAAGGCCTGTTTTACATAGATTTTATGTATGTAAACCAATGGAGTTGATGCCTTTCTCAATGCCTGCTTTGCATGAATGTTAATTATGCTCACACCCCAAATCCATATAACCCCTGGCCTAACCTCCCTTAGAGGGTATCCTGCTTCCAGGAACCCCTCCGCCTTGCGGAGTCTCTGCTCTTCCTAAATAAATCCTACTCCTTTTACTCCTCCTTCCATGGTTGTGAGGCAGAAAAAGTTAGGCAGTTCAGTGTAGGCAGAGCAATGTGGGTTGATAAGGAGATCATCTTTCCTGAGAAGGCAAAGACATCCCCCAATGCTAATGAGGGTCTGATAAGATAGGCCCAGATGCAGACACTCCCTGCTGCTAAGCAAGGGACCACAATCTTTCTTGGCGCCTAAGGCATGGATCAAAGAGCCTAATGCATGGATCAAAGACTGGACCAGAATTCCCAGCGCCTGTACAGGGGCAGGGAAGCAGTGACCAATCCAGGAGAAGTTGTCATATAAAAGGGGCAAAGCTCACTGCCTCATCGGCTCTGTCCCCTTCCCCCACTCTGGGGGAAGTCTGCTCTTTTCCCTATGCTTGCCTTTCTATGCTTTCCATAACAAAACTTGTCTGCTATGCTTGCCTCGGTGTCCCTCAGTTTCATTTTTCGACTCCGAGAGGACACGAACCCAACATCCACATCACTGGCATCAGTTGTCCGTGGATTTTGTGGATTTTATTCTTCAAAAAGGCAAGAATCCAGAAGATTGGTGCCAAATTCCCAGATGAATTTCCACCACACCAAGAGCTGCAACACCCAGCTTTTAGCTGGAGAGCTGCTAACACTTTCAGCTGCAGACACCTGCAGCCAGCCCAAATTCCCAGTTTTAACTGAGAATGGCTGCAAACACTAGAAGTGGGCTACTTTGGCTGCTGGAATCTGTAGTGGCCTAGACTCCGTTCACCAGCGGGAGCAGAGAATCCGGCCTCATCTCAAAAACCCCGCATCACATACTGTGTGATTTCAACTGTACAACATTCTGGAAAAGGCAAAACTATGAAGGAAATAGTAAAACAGTAAGTGGTTATCAACTGGGCACCATGGCACACGCCTGTAAGCCCAGCAACTCAGGAGGCTGAGGCAGGAGGATCACAAGTTCAAGGTCAGCCTGTGCAACTTAGTGAGGCCATGTCTCAACATAAAAAATAAAAAGGGCTGGGGGCATAGCTCAGTTTTAGAGTGCCGCTGGGAGTTCAATCTGTAGTACTGGAAGTGAGAGAGAGGCAAGTGAGAAGTGAGAGAGAGGCAAGAGAGAGGAAGTGAGAGAGAGGCAAGCGTAGCAGACAAGTTTTATTATGGAAAGCATAGAAAGTAAAGCATAGGGAAAAGAGCAGACTTCCCCCAGAGTGGGGGAAGGGGACAAGCCGACGAGGCAGTGAGGTTTGCCCCTTTTATATGACAGCCTCTCCTGTATTGGTCACTGCTTCCCTGCCCCTGTACAGGCGCTGGGAATTCTGGTCCAGTCTCTGATCCATGCATTAGGTTCTTTGATCCATGCCTTAGGCATGGATCCTTGCTTAGCAGCAGGGAGTGTCTGCATCTGGGCCTATCTTATCAGAC
>PVKS010024089.1:0-31520 GCA_004027875.1 Aplodontia rufa | reverse complement strand
AGTCATTTTTGTGCAGTTATCCTGGTCTCACACAGAGGCTAGGGCAGGCCTGCTTAAAATTATTTACATTAGTTTTAAACAACAGTCTTTGTTTTAACACTTTATTCCCAGATCTGCTAATCACGAATTGGTGCCGCAGTGCACGCTACTTACTCTAGTAAATGCTTGACTGGAGATGAGATTTAAACCCCTACAGGTTTGGCACAGGGTGACTAGGGGTAACAAAGGACAGAAAAGGGCCCTAATCAGGGCACTTCAACACCAAGTAACTGCCACTATCATACCACCTATGGCACACCTACATGATACTGGCCTGGACTCCAAGTTCCACAGTCTAGTTCTACTTTCATTTCCTTCCAGGCCCCCCCCAAGGTAGCTTACCAGTTTCCAAACAGTGGGGGAATAATTTACAAACAGTTTCCTCTTGAAAGAGTGAACACAGTGAGTATGCTGTTTCTGGACATTAATACCCACTTGACTTCCCAACACAAGGAGGATTTAACTGAAATTTCTTGGCGGCACAATTTTGTTTAGTCTCAGGAAATCATTAAGAAAAAAAAAAGTTTTCGAGGTCACAGAACCATACATGCTAATTACTGGTTTGGAAAGTTAGTTTAGAACCATTAGTAAGCAACCAATGCCTCTGCCCACATTGCATGTTTAGAATCAAGTAGAATTAAGCCATCTTTTCCCCAAGTAATAACCATTTTTCTAGTAACAACACAATAATATGTATTTTAGGTAATATTCTTTAAGTTTCTATAATTCTAATAAATAAAATTTCCAAAGAACATATTTTTTCTTTATACCATATAGCTGAAGGAAACAACACTGTATCTTTAAGACTTAAATCTGAACATGACTTAAAAAAAAAACAAAGATGACTTACTCTACCTCATCAATGGCAAGAATATGGAAACATTTTTTTCCCCCAGGCTGAGGACCAAACTCAGGGCCTTGCACATGCTAGGCAAGCGCTCTGCCCCTGAGCTAAATCCCCAACCCCAAGAATATGGAAACTTTAATGTGATTTAAGGGACATTTCAAATACAAGAAAATATGTGATGATTTAAGGTAAGGCAGCACTTTCTTTGCTCAGAAGCTGAAAAACTGTCATTAAAAATAAGTATTAAAACTGCATCAAGACAATACAAAGCAAAGTCTCACCTGAGGTAACTGATTTCCTATTACTGAGTAGTCTGCAAACAAAATTACTCATACACTATTGAATACATTCAATTCCTAAACATTTTCTCATTACCATAATGTTGTGATTCTGGTTTCACAAACCTCTCTTTACTCACCCACAAGCCACATATTGTCCATTCCTTGATGTGGCGATGCTTAATCCACATAAAGTACCTTCATCAACAAATCTGTTAAGGCACTTTCTAGAGTTCACATCCCAAACATAAACTTCCCCAACATCTGAATGAAAGAGCCAAAGGAGGATTTGATTGTTAGTGAAATTAAAAGGCAACTAAACTGACCATTCTTAGATCCTCATTAACAGTAGAAGGAACAACAAAGAAAATCCCATGATAAACCTCCTCTGCCACTAGAAACCCAGACTAAAAATATTTCTTGTATAGAGTCACATACACAGAAAAAACATTATTCATTAAAAAGTATCCCCTTTTGGTTTAGTGTGGAAGATCACAAACTTAGTTTCAACTGAGCTTTTAGGAAAAGTTTCCATATTCTACTCAGATAAACTACTGGAGCAAAACTACGAAGGAGAAAAAATAGCATCAATCAGCAGACATTAGAGTACCTAACACATAAGGCTAGGTGATTTAGTCACCAAATTTTTGATGACAATGATGGAGAAAGAGAAAATCAAGAATGAAGTGGCCCAGATCACAAAGCCTTTATAACTCAAGATGATAGCAGTTTGTCTGTTACAAAGTCATTTAAATAGTAAGAAATAATAAACATAAGCAATAAGCACAAATAATTTAAAGAAATGATAATTATACCAGCAAGATAAAAGAACATAAATATAAAAGAGACCACAAATATTTCCATGATGGAAATGGCTAATTGCCACATTAGTCCTCATTCTTTTTTCTCTTTCCTATAGTATTTGGAAATGGTGACCATTCTCTTCCCCATACCTATTATATATTTCTATAATGACCCTACATCCGCCTCAAAGATGGCTCTTCACTCTCTATTCATTTCTCCCTTTTCTGAGGGTACTGTTCCAAAGTTCACCCTTCTATATGTGTTCTTATTCTCCCAATGAGAATTCAGTGAATTTTACTATTGTAACTGTTTCTGTGACAAATTTTCTCAGGCTAGAGTAAGGGTGCAGGTTAAGCAGAAGAAAATATGTTGGCCCTGCATGTCAAATGGCTAACCTTTTACTAGTTAGTATATGAGAAGGCAAATGGCAACAAAAATGAATTCTAAAACTAAACATGATTTGTTTACTAAAACAAAAAAATTGAAAAGCAAGTATTTTTTGATAAATCTGAAGCATAAACACATCTAAAGCTTCTCTTGTATCATCATGTAACTTACCAGAAGAGGCATATACTTTCTTGCTATCTGATGAGAATGTGGATGCTGAAACCCTTCCATTAACCTTCATGCTACCAATCAGTTCTTTGGTCTAAAGAAGAATAAATTGTTAGAAGGTGTGTGGAAGAATCACATTGTATAGAAAAAAACACACACACAATCTAGTCCTTTATTTTGTAGAACCTACTTGTTTTTCCCTATACTCAAAAAGTTTTACCACGTTGCCCACCATTCCTCCCAAAGTTCCACCTGTGTTCCTCTACTAGAGATACAGATTTCAGAACACACTGAGTTAAGGTTTAAGACTATTATTACACTAATGTCTAAGCCAAGATGAACAAGCAAGAACTAACAATGGTTTACCTTCATTGACAGCAAATGAGAATATCCAGCAACACCGTTTATGAGCAAGAAGGATCCATCTGGGGAGATTTCAAATCTTCTCACTATTTTCTCTTTCAAACCTAAGAAAGAAAGGTAAATCAATTAAATGAGGCTTAATATGGTTTTCAATAAAGCTACCTCCTACAGCAATTAAGCTAACTTCAGGCTCAGATTCTGAGTTTACTCTAATCCCATGTGCATCATCCGGAAGGACTCCAAGCATAAGGTCACCACAAAGTAACTGGCAAACTTCTCGTTTGTCTTGGTTAGCATTCGCCATTTTAACTGCAGGCCAGAGATTCAACTCTTCAAACATCTCAACTAACTTTCCAAATGAAAGCTGTACTATCTCTAAACTAAACAGATAACACACTACTCTATCACAAAGTTCATTACCAGAAGGGAAATATACTGTCATTAGAGGCAGGCAAAAATATAACAAACATAAACTATTTTCTGGCCATCTATTAAGCATCCTATGATGAACAAGAGTATAATCTAACTTTATGGCTCCAAAATAATTCTTAATGTGTCAGCGTATTCAAGAACTGGTTAGTTTCTCAAGATGCGACCCATATAACGAAGTCATATAGGTTAATATAATCAGTCGGTTTATTCATTTACAAAGGGACATGTCCCTTTTTCCATGCCATGCCTAAAACGTTCAATGATATCAGAATGCTCAGAGAGCCAAACTTCTCACTAAAAAGTTGCCTAATGAAAAAAATATGTAAGGATAAATACAACTGGTTATCTCTAGTGAAGAAAAGGTGGTAGCAGAGAGAAGAAACTAGAGACTTTTCACTATCCACCCACTGTACAAATGGGATTTCTGAACCATATGAACAACTGCCAGGTCAAAACAGATTTTTCTAAATTTAAGCTGCTGCATTAAAATACTGATCTGAGAAAAAGGAAATAGAAAAATGTGAATAAAGAAGCAAAGCACTGCTCCCCTAGAGGAAAATGCAGATTAAGATTTCTAAAGATCATTTCTAATCCCAAGTTACAAACCCTGACAGGTTAATGGAATGTAGTATTTGCACCAATCCTATGCCCCTCATCTTTTTTTTTTCTTCCTTTCTTTGGTTTTTGTACCAGGGATTGAAACCAACCATGCTTAAACCACTGAGCCACATACATCCCCATCCCTTTTTATTTTTTATTTTCAGACAGTGTCTTGACTAAGTTGCACAGAGCCGCACTAGGTTGCTGAGGGTGGCTTTGAGCCAACAGTACTCCTGCCTCAGCCTCCTGAGCTGCTGGGATTACAGGTGTGTGCCACCATGCCAGACTTGTTCTTCATTTTTCCAACTAGCATTTAAGACAACCAGGAGTTAGCATACATATAAGCTTACATAAGGCTTTCACATCCTAACTAGTCAGCAATTTTCCCCAACAGTGTCTAATTAATCTCTTAAATTCATAGTATAATACATCTGGGGTTTGCTCAGTGGTAGAGTGCTTGCTTAACATTCATGAGACCCTGAGCTTGATTCAGCACTGCCAAAGAATATAGGGTCTTATAATGATGAAATGCTGAGAATAGTGCTCAACAGCATACCACCACAAAGAAAAATACATCTGATTTATCATTACTAATATTATCATTATTATCAAGCTATGTTTATTAAAGAAAGAGAAGAAAGGAAAATATCAAAAAGGAAAGATAATGCCAAGTCCCAAAAGCAGCAGCTGACTGAACATACACTGCTACACACCTAGCAAATTCAAAGTAAGATCACTAACCATATCTTAGTTAATCTCTCGTATACCTTGCTAGAGGATGCAAGAAAAGGACAGACCAAAGTCCATTCCCCTAATTAGTGAAATGATATGTAAAATTAGTAACTATTGCATTTTGTTTTCTATTTCAATATAAGGAGTTGACACAAGGCTTTCCAACAAAGTGCAGTCTATGGTGCATTAGCAGCACCAATAACTCCTAAGAGTTGTTGGAAATGCAAAATCAGACCCACCTCAAACCTACGGAATCAGAGTTGCAACTTAACAAGACTATCAGGTGATTCACAAACACATTAACTTCTGAGAAGACCTGGCTTAAAGCACGGTTAGATATACCAGGAACTTACTTGGATCATTAAAGGTGTCAGAAAACAGGAAAGGTTGGCAACAGCGAAAATAAACACCATAGGGGCTGGAGCGGTGGCTCAGCAGTTGAGGCGCTTGGCCCGCATGTGCAAGTATGCGAGTTCAAACCCCAGCACCATGTACACAGCAAAGTCTGAGAGCAACGGAAGCCAAGTGAAAAACTAAATAAAAATTCTTTCTTTCTCTCTTTCTCTCTGTCTAGCTCCCTTTTTAAAAACAAACAAACAAACATCATAAATGTTTCTGGAGTTGACCTTAAATCATTTTCATCTGCTAGTAGGAACAGGCCTACAGAGAGCCACTCTTGTCCTTTTATAGCCATCCATGTGCTTTTTAACAGGGAGACTGCCAGTGAGCTATGACCTATGCCAACACTATCTCCCAAGATTTATTATGCTAACTGAGCCAACCACACAACAACGGCTTTGGTTCCCAAAGGAATCATGAAGCATCACTATATTTTGTGGCAATACAGGTAGAAAAGTACAAGAAAAGAATGGATTAGGTAGAAGGTAGATAAATCTTCACCTGATGTTTTTTTATTATTTACTTTCTGAACTACATAAAAATTCAGGTGAAAATTTACTCACCTTCAAAACCATGCTTTATTTCCTCTAAATAAGCACTATAATTAGAGGGATTCAAATTTCCTACTAGAAAAGTGAAACTGTGTATCCAAGGAAGTGGACCTCAGGTATTCTAGTTCCCTGGTTCATGCTTTCTGCTGCCTCCACTGCTAATTTTACAGCTATATATCTGCAACTCCTTCTCCTGTCTAGGGAAATATATATATATATACATATATGCAAATTAAGATCTTTCCATAAGTGCTCAATAAATAAATCAGTTCACTGGTTTCATTCAAACATATTAACACAATGACATTTTCCAAATATTAAAGAAATTTTTATCAAATGTTTAGGGTGAAAAAGTGGTTGCTAAATGAATTCAGCTTGGGCAGAGAATGAAAAGCAGAATGTTCAATAGAAATCTTACCTCTTACTTGATGAACCGGAATCAACTTTCCAGCTATCATATCATAGACATAAAGAACCTTGCTGTGAATACTTGTAGCTAAAACTTGTTCTCCATTAGCACTAAAACAAGCCTTAAAGATTGGAAACTTGTCCAAATAGATGCTCTGGATTTTAGGATTTGTTTTGCCATCAACCTAGGATGAAATACAGAATGTTTCTTTTGGTTATTTCTATGGACTTTGTATTCTGATAGTAAATAATTTTCATGACAAGTTTACATTTTAAAATGCATACCTGAAACAGGGACACAGCATTATCCAACCCAGCAACCATCACAACCTGTGCACGAGGATGGAACTGAACCGATGAGATTCGGGCAGTGGTAGGCCGTTCAGCATTAGCAGGCTGGCAGTTCTTCATCTACAGAAAAATAAAGCTGGAATTTTACCAATTCAATTCAGTTAACATCATTTAGAAAGTGAAGGAAAAAAATAAATGATTTATTAATTGGAATAATTGGAATGGTAAATCAAAAGGCCTCAGCTCTGGCACCACCAACTACCAAATCACTTCACAAGAATCCATATCTACTGTCTTTCAAATGAAGAATTAATTAATTAAATCATCAAGGTTCTTTATATGTCTAGAAGCTGAAACTTATTAAAGCAATTTTAGAGTACTAGTATACTATCATTTCCCCAAAATGTATCTGAGTTAGATGAATTTCACTTCAGGAGAAATTTTACTTAAAATTACTACTTTGGCATCTCTGCACTGATGGCACAAGTACAAGAGGCACTATGTGGTTGTCCCCACAGGGACTGTTTTATGTTCTCCTCTCAGGGTACATGGTTGCTAGTTTAAAGGAATAGTGATCTCACGCATCACTGGGACTTTTTTCAGTTATTGCTTCTGGTTTTACAGATTTTTCCCTGCATTAAAAATTCAATTAAAAACAAAGCAAGTTGGGGCTGGAGCGGTGGCTCAGTGGTTACAGCGCCTGCCTTGCATGCATGAGTACGCGAGTTCAAACCCCAGCACCATGTACACAGCAAAGTCTCAGAGCGGCAGAGGCCTCATGGCAGACTAAATAAAATTGTTTCTCACTTTCTCTCTCTCTAAGGAAAAAAAAAAAAAGCAAGCGAGGATATGTAGTGCACACTGTAATCACAAAATGAGGAGGCCAAGGCAGTAGGATTGCTTTGTAAGTTAGTGGCCAGGCTGGGCAACTCGGTGAGACCCTGTCTCCAAAAAAAAAAAATTTCTTTTAAATGAGGGGTAGACTGGAATGGTAGCTCAGCAGTTGGGAGTGCTTGCCTGGTATGCGCAAGGACCTGGATTCAAACCCCAGCACCACGTACACAACTAAGAGAAACAAAAACCAGATAAAAAAATAAATACAACTGATTCTCTTTCTTAAAAAAAAAAAAAAAAATGATGAGATGTAGAGCTCAGTGGCAGAGCACCAATGTTCAATCCCTGTACCACCAAAAATAACAAAGCGAGCAGTATATGTGTGTTTTGTTTGGAAACACTGAATTAAATTTTTATGTGAACTACATTTTCAATCGAAGTGAATTTATCCTGAAGAGCTGAAGAAGCTGAATTAATTGTCCTCATGGGGGTGGCAGGGAAGCAGAATCATTCTTTCTTCTAGTAACTGACCACAATAGTTTCCCTGACCATCTAAATACAAATACACATGCCACTTTATAACAGGGAAACATATATGTCATAAAGAGATCAATGACCTTGACAGATGTGACTGAATCACTGTGCTAGGTAGGCAGCTGATTACGACAAAGAACCAGCTAAACAGAGTGATGAGTTAGAAAGTAAACAGCATAGGCTACTTTAGTTCTTTGGGTGTCACTATGGCAGAAAACTAAGAGTGAGTTGGCCATTAGCAGTGCATGACAAGCTGGCAGAAGGAAGATCAGCAGCAAAGGTTCAGAGACAAGAAAGGACCCAGCATGTGTGAGGAACAGAAAAGGCCTGCATGGCTCAAGTAGGGAATACGGGGAAAGTGGTCTGAGATGAAGATGACAGCATGGGTGGAAGCCAAACTACAAATGGCACTATAGGCTACAACAGGACTTCAGAAGGTTTCAAAAGCAACAAAAGGTGACATGACCTGATATTTTATTTTTAAAAGTTTCCTCTGGCTACCACATGAAGAATGGTTTATGAAGAGGTCACATGGAAGTGGAGAGACCCTCAACTACAAAGCTACTGCAGTGCTCAGGTGAGAGATGATAGCAGTATGGGATCTGAGCCAATTGAAATAAGGAGAAATGCAAAAGGAAAAGTCAAATAGAATTCCTGAAATTACTGGAGACATAATTTGTTATCTCTCAAGCATTCCACAAAAGAAGAAACACAATAACTAAGACAAAAATGACAGCAGGCACGTTTAATCCCATACACAACAGAGTTCACACATCTGCAACTGAGAGGCAAACTGAATTCCAGAGCTAAGTAACTAGATAGGTCCCAACTTTACAGACTCTCACCTTTAAGATTCCTCTTGGGAGAGAAGTTGATGTGGATATGAAATTCCCAGTCCTTTGGAACAAATCATCTTCATCCTCTTCACTTTCATCTAAGTCAAACAAACCCACAAAGCTGATCTTGAGACTCAACGAGACAGCCCATTACCTGCCCCAAACTTCAATATTTCCAATTTCAACTCCCCTCCAGCCTCCCAATCTCAATCACTCTTTTAAAACTGCAACTGGTAAAAGCAAAACAGCAAAATACCTTTTAAAAAAAGGGAAAAAGATAACACAACTTAATATATATAGTTAAAATCAAAGTTTGATTGGAATGAAAGACTAACACATACACCAAGATGGTAACTTAAAGATGAAGTGAAATAAGTTTAAATAAAGTCAGCATTCAATTTAAAAAGAACAACTCATAATTACGACAAGAATTACCAATAAGGCTGAAAACAGATCTAGCTTAACAACACACATGAAAAAGAACTAGCAAGAACTTCATTTAACTGAAAGATCAATGTCACAAAGTGTCTATAAGAACTTCAAAAGAGCTGCCGGGAATGGTAGAGCTAATGGGGCTGTTTTTCCCCTACACATGACTGATGATTCTAGTATGGAGCAGAGAGAAGCTCAGCAGACTTTTTAAATACTTGTGGGGCTAAGAAAGCAAAAACAGCACTACAAAGCCTCTAAATTTCTCACAGGGGTCTAGTAAACCACCAGGCTTTGGCTTAGGGCCACAAAACGCTACACATGGGATTAGGGTGAAATAAGATCTTCCAGAAACTGAAATACAGCTTTGAATCTTCGTAATTCCTCACTGCAACAAGATGCTCTGGGATTGCTCATGCCACCCACTCGGTTACCTATCCAGGAACAGACATACAAACCATCATCTTAGACCTAATTAATCCACGTGACTCTTTTCATATATAATGCTCAGCACTCAATGAAATGTAACCAGGTCAACACTGGTGAAATAGATAACTTGCTTGGGCATGGTGGCACACACTTGTAACCCCAGCAAGTCAGTAGGCTGAGAAAAGAGGATTGCAAGTTAGAGGCTAGCACCCCTGGTTCAATCCCCAGTACCCCCGCCCTCAAAAAAAAAAGGAAATAATATAAGATAACCTGACTGCAAATAAGAAGGGGCATCTAGACAATGAATTTAGCAGACACAAATTTCAAAAGAATTTTGTTTACTATGCATAAGAATAATCAAAAACAATATCAGACTTGAGCTAAAGAACTAGAATATAATATTTTTTAAAGAGCACCAAATGGAAATTGTAGAACTAAAAAATGAAGTAATTAAAATCTAGCCCCCAATGGATGTTTTTAACACTGTACCAAAATCAGCTGAAGAGAATGTCAGATGGGGTGGGTACACCTGGAATCCCCTAATAATCTCAGGAGGCTAAGGCCAGAAGATAGCAAATTCAAAGCGAGCCTCACCAATTTTGTGAAGCCCTAAGTAACGTAATGAAAACCTGTCTAAAAATAAAAAATTTAAAATAGGGTTGGGGATGGGGATGTGACTCAGTGGTTAAGTGCCCCTGGGTTCAATCCCTGATACCCAAAAAAAAAGCTGGAGAGAATTAGTGATCTGGAAAATGGATCAGAAAAAAAGAAAATATAGAAAACATTTAACAAAAA
This sequence comes from Aplodontia rufa, assembly GCA_004027875.1. Lineage (NCBI taxonomy): Eukaryota > Metazoa > Chordata > Mammalia > Rodentia > Aplodontiidae > Aplodontia > Aplodontia rufa. The sequence goes on along the minus strand of PVKS010024089.1, from coordinate 21,364 downwards.
TGCAAACTGGCATCCTAGAAATGGATAACTAAAATAGAAACAGTATTTGATGAGAAAATTGCTGAGAACTTCCAAAACTCACAAAAGACATGAAGTCAGATTCAAAAACACTACAGAGCAAAAGCACAATACAAAACAAGCTAAAATGACTAGGGGGAGGGAAGAGTTAAACTAAAACTACAAAGTTTGCAGTTGTGCAATGTTACTTTTGTAATTATGTTTAAAAGGGAGTACTTCACTTTAAAAGAAACCAAATCAGGGCTGGAGCAGTGGCTCAGCCATTACGGTGCTTGCCTGGCATATGTGAGTACACAGGTTCAAACCCCAGCACCACATACACAACAAAGCGTCTGAGCTACGAAAGCCACATGAAAAACTAAATGAAATTGATTCTCTTTCTCTCTTCTCTTACTGTTCCTCTCTCAAAAAAAATTTTTAAAAAAACTAAATGATTTACAAATAAAAATGTTGGAGATAATTGTGAAGCTGGGTTCTTGTCACCGTTCTGCCAATACCTTGGACAAGTCACTATGTTTTTGAAGCTCTCTCATCTGCAAAAATTAAGGCATAGGCTAGACTATCCCAGAAGGTAGCAGACTGGCAATTGCTGACTTATCCATTTACTTTTTCTCCAGGGCACAAAGCCAAACAAAACTTCCTGGCATCCCTTAGAGTTAATGTGACCTCATGATTTGGGTTATAACAAATAAATAAATAAAGAAAGAAAGAAAGAAAGAAAGAAAGAAAGAAAATAAGAAAGAAAGAAAGAAAGGAAGGCAAAACTATAACACTTTCAGGTGAAGCCATAAGAACCTCAATGTGTGTCCATCTCTCTTCCCCTACAAGCCAACTGATGTCAACACCTTGGGCAGTTTTGGAAGATCCAGCCCAGAAAAAGCAGACACTATGTCAACTTGGGTCCCTGAAGTACAGCATCATCATCTCACCAGCCCAATTTTATGTGCAAAATAATCCCCACGAACTTCTATTTAACTAAACCCCTGGGAACTGGGGGGTTTACAAGGAACAAAACTTTATTTATAATTACAAGGATCTAAATGTTGATCTATAAATGCAGCATTTCAAAATGCCTAACAAAATCATTTCATATAGGAGGGTAGACTAGTGACACAGGTTCTACAAATATGTCATATAAAAATAGCTAAGGTATAAGGGATGTTTAACATGTTTAAAAAAAGCTTAGGAAGGCATTTCTCAAATAAAAAAGGTTTTATATGAAAGACAGCTTATATAATCCACATATGCAGAACTATAGTATTGGAAGAAAAGTTTCAAAACTTAAAAAAAAAAAAAAATTCTTAACAATTAGTTCCTAAAGAAAAGATGAAGAAACAGTCTAGTAACCAGTTCATTATTTCATATACTTAAGCAGAGGATAATACTGTAGAAAAGACTCTTGAAGTGAACTCAGGCTACATCACTAAGCTTCCTTCAACCTCTAAGAGCATTTGACTTGAAACAAGAAGGTCACTTTCTACTCAGATTGAACTTTCCAACAGAATTATATAAAACAGTGGCTCCCTGTGTGGATTCCCTGTACCTAAAGACATCCCATTTCTAACTGGACACTAGATTAGATGCCATTATCTTCATAGAGGGCTCCAAAACAAAAACTATAAAACTATTATTACTTGTTTTTCCTTAATCCAAGCCATAATGCAATACAGCCCTGTTAAGAAAGAAACAAAATTCATCTACCCTGTATTTTTCCTTACAGTACAGAATATACTATCTGTTTACTACCCTTCATCTGAAATGCCTGGGACCAGAAGTTGTTTCAGATTACAGATTTTTGCATATGCATGATGAAATAGCTTGGGAATGCCAATCAAGTCTAAATGAGAAATTCACTTATATTCATATATACCTTATACACATAATCTTTTATATATATACATTTAATAATTTTGTGCATAAATAAATTTCATGGTGTGGAGTTTCTCACTTGTGGCATCATACTGGTATTCAAGTTTCAGATTTTTGAGAATTTCAGATGTCGAATTAAGAATGCTCAACTTGCATTAAGTCTTAACACTATTTTAAAAAAGGGCTTCCCTCAAAGAAATGGTAGACTTCAAAATCAAATTGTTTTTTAAAAAAAGTTCTATTTGAAACACTAGGTTTTAAGGAACCTAAGAAAACTAATAGGAAAAGGGACTTATTTATATCAATACTCACCATCTGAAGATGTTTTCCGCTTACCAGTCTCTGCCCACGCAGGTACTCCCCCCATGGCATGCTGGAATCTAAGCAAAAATTAAAAAATAAAAAATGTTGTGATAACCACTGTGTATTCATAAAGCTTGATGCATTTTAAAATTAGTTTAGAGAACCTTTGAAAGTATAGACTTTCTTCCAAAGAAGTTACTATCTTTAAAAACAGAAGTTATCTTTACTCACACCAAATAGTCCCAAGCTACTTATACTGGGAAACTTGTGAACCTCCCCCGACCTAAACTTATTTTAGATGCAGGACATCTGGATATTTATTTGTTTTTAATTTATGTCTAGTTATAATGCTATTTGCTCACTTCAGAACATCTTAGATGACAGGACTAATGAAAGAAGTTATAAAACAAATGGCATAGTACACATATCACTGAACATGCATAAATGAAAATGACCAGATTGGTAAGAATATACCAAACTTCATGCCATACCAATAAAATAAAATGGGAGCATTTTACTCTGGAAAGAGTAAGCCTTAAAAGAAGCATAAGGGGGCTGGAGTGGTGGCTCAGCAGTAGCATGCTTGCCTAACAAATGCAAGGACCCAGGTTCAAACCCCAGCACCACATTCACAACTAAGTGTTACAGCAATGAAAACCAGATAAAAAAGTAAATACAGTTGATTCTCTCTCTCTCTCTCTTAAAAAAAAAAAAAAGAGAGAGAGAGAGAAGCACAAGGAAGAAGATAATGAAAACAAGAAAGCATCATGCTGACCGTATTTGGTATTCTGAATGACTGTTAAGTAAAAGAGGCGAAAAGTCACTCTAATTTTTTAATACAAAAGAACAAAATACCTGCAGCTCAGGAGGCTGAGGCAGGAGAATCCCAAGTTCAAAGCTAGACTCAGCAACTCAGCAAGGTCCTAAGCAACTCAGCAACCCCATGTCTCAAAATTAAAAAATAAATAAATAAAAAAAGTGCTGGAGATGTGGCTCAGTGCCCCTGGGTTCAATCTTGGCATTAAAAAAAAAAAACCTAGCCCACCACCAAACTAAGCCCAGTAGCCATAAACAACTAGAAAACCAGACAAAATATATGAAACAACTATTTTCAGAAACTGGCAAACAGCAGCACAGGGTTGATTCTTGGAAGAAGGAAAATAAATAAGGTGAGTCCTACCGCTAACAGGAAATTTTCCTCTGATGGCATTTCTAAGACCCTGGCACAGAACCAAGAAAAAGAGCCAACCTGAAAGAAGGTACTCTACAGAAGAGAGAAAGAACTCTAGAAATCTGCACAGGAGTCCAATGACAATTCTGCTGAATACTAGAATATGCACCTTCACGAGCCAGTCCACGAGGTCAGGCAAAGAACTACAAGGGAGCTCTGTCACACAGTACCACATTCCAGACATTCAAGTTCCAACCAGGGCAGGGAAAGGACAGAAAAAGCCTAAAATACCTTTGAAGCCAGAAAGGACAGGAAACATGAATATAGCAGCCAATGAGGAAGGGCTCCTATAAACCAGATCTAGACAATTAGAGCAAAGACTATGACAACAATTGATTATAACAGACAATAAATAAAAATCCACAAATCTAAAACAAATATTGGCAAAATCCTGAAAGGGGGGCAGGGTTCTTGTTTTCAAAACAAGGACCACCATTAAATGTGGAAGGAGCAAATAAAGCACACTGTTATGTGCAAAACAAACTGGACAAATCAAGACATACAAAATAATTCAAACTATTTAAAACTAACTCACATAGACCCATACATTCCAAGATAAGACCACATAGCAATAACAACAAACAGACATCTATTCCAAATTATCTGGTTTAAAAATTGTGACCAAAGATAATAATTATGACCCCTCATAATTAAATTATTAACTATTTTTCTACCCTGAATCTACCCCTGTGGCTAACCCCAGCCCCAAATTCCACAGCCTTCCCAAATTCCTTCACAGATACTGAGACTCTCTCAAGATGGTGCTTTCTCCCATTCAGCAAATTTAATAAAACCAATTCTGTATGATCAACAGGCTTCTGTTATCATCTAAATATGAGGACTTCAACAACAGAAATAGGAAAAAAAAAAGAAAAACCACCATTTTGCTACTCCTAACATAATAACCCCCTCAGGTAATAATAGTTATCAATGAACTACTACGTGAGTTTCTTGGAGAAACAGGTAATTCATATACTGCCCAAGAAACTCAGATTGTTCACTAATTGAAAAGCAAAGAGATTTTAAAAACAAAGCTAGCTGGTGGTCCAGAATCCTCAGCGATGAGGCTTTGCATCATTAGTATTAGTCACACAAATATTAGAAATATTAGTAATATCAGTAACAAAGTTAGTACACATCATATTAAGACTCCTGCAAAAAAAAGGGAGAGGTGGGGGGGTGGGAGAGGTAGGGAGGATAAAGAAAGATTTAGGGAGACAATCCACAATGTCACCTACACTCCAACTCCATGAGAAGTCAAATGATATTTACATCATTTAATTCTTGAAAATTTACAATCGTACACATACACACACATATATACATTTTCTCTCTCTTATAGGAGTGTAATATAGAAGAATCAAGAGAAAAGGGAGTGGGCAGTATGAGGAAAACTATGATTTAAGACCAAATGCCTAACATATTGTCACTTCATACGCATTTAAGATTCTTTAACAACTCAACTCCTTAATGAAAAAGAAAAAAGTCACTGTTTACACTATAGTCATATATATATAAAATGTTCTTCATAGGCATAAAAATTATCTCAATGTACTTGGATATGTTAGGAAAAACATAAGACTAAGAAAGAGAGGCAAGGGTTCTGGAGAACGGGAGGAGGGGAGGGGGGTGCGGGGTAACTGACCAAACTGTATTGCTGTATTGTGTTCATCTATGAATATGTAACTAACAAATCCCATCATTATGTACAACTATAATGCACCAATTAAAAAAATAAGAAAAACAAAAAGACTCCTGAGGAAAAACTTTTTTTTTTTTTTTTTTTGAGCCCATAAGAAACCCAAATGATGGCTAAGCAGGGTGGTGCACACCTAAAATCACTGCAGTTTGGGAGGCTGAAGCAGGAGGATCACAAGTCAGCCTCAGCAACTTAAGCAAGGCCCTATAACAACTTAGTGAGACCAGGTCTCAAAATTAAAAAATAAAAAGGGCTGGGGATGAGCTTGCTTCAACAGCATATATACTAAAATTGGACCTATATGGAGAAGATTAGCATGGCCCCTGCACAAGGATGCCAGGCAAGTTCATGAAGTGTTTCATATTTTTAGAACAATAAGTTTGGACAACAGACACATCGAACATGGATTACCAATCAAACTGGGGCAACCTTGCAGACTAGGAGTGGGCATGGGAGGGGAATGGGGTGGAGAGGTTAAGCATGGGAGGGGAATGGGGTGGAGAGGTTAAAGGGGGGATATATGATGTTTGCATGTATGGAAATACAACAACAAACCCCTTCTATGTTTAAAACAATAATGAAAAAATCTTGTTTAAAAAAAAAAACGGATTGGGATGTAGCTCAGCAGTTAGCACCCCTGGGTTCAATCCCTGGTACCAAAAAGAGAAAGGAGGAAAAAAAAACCCAGATGGTAGACGTCTATTAGGAAAAAAAAAAAAAAACCACACATAGATTGGGGGGAGGAGGAAACAGGAAGTAACTGATTTATGGATATAGGGACATAAGGTGAAGAAAATGTTGGGGAACTAGAATGAAGAAATCGTTGTATACTTTGAGATGGTTATATTTATGTGAATTTTACCCTCAATGAAAAAAAAGAAGTCAGAAAGCATCAGACTATGAGACATTCTACAAAACAAGCCTGAACATTTTTATAAACTCATTATCATGGCGGGGGGGAGCCAAAGATGGCTACAGACTAAAAAAGATTTAATGGTTTTAGATAAAATGAGAAAGTTGGTCTAGTAACATGAGTTAAATCCAGATAAGATGTAATGCTTTACAATCTAATACTTTTTTTTAGAGTTATAATGGGAAGGGGAAGGGAGGGATAAGAGAGGGTAATTGCGGGGGGCACTCCTGGGGATAATTGCAATATCCAGAATATATACACGTTTTATACACATTTTATATTATTTTGTTAAACTCTTGTAAGGTTGTTCAAAAATATAAAATTTAAAATTAAAAAAAATTCTGGAAAATTCACAATCAAAAAAAATTTTTTTAAAAGATGTGAAGTCAAAATATAATGTATGAACCTCATGAGAACTGAAGAAATTAACACTGGCTGGTTGTTAACTGTTGTTTCCTTACATGTGGTAATGATACTGTGAATAAAAGAAAACTTCTTTAAATTTAGATGATGCACAGAGAGGAATTTAGGGGCAAAGTGCTACATTATCTGCACCTTATTCTCAAATAGACTAGGAAAACACACACACCCCAAATATATAATGTATACACAGAAAACTGAAAAATCATTGTACCAAAATGCCCAGATGTTTAAATTTGGAAAATTTTCATATTATAAAATTGTGGAAAAGAGAGGGTTTATTATATAAAAATGAGCAAAAAGTTAACAATTCTATTACTGATTACATTTGAATAGTAACATTTCAAGTGGTTTTTTCAATTTTTCTTTGCATTTGTTGCATCCCCCTCCCTCTAATACTAACAGGTAGTTATTATGCCTTCAACGGCAATGCTCCTACTGTTTCATAATGGAAATGAGACTATCCAAGAAACTGTTACAGCCAAAGATGAAGCAAACCAAATAAAATGCTAGTTACATACCTCTTAGCAAATCATATGAAAAAGAACACTTACTCTTCTTTCAGTCTCTTCTGTAGTTTGTCTTTAGAAAGTTTACTTTCATTTGCATTTTTCATCATATCTTTCCGGAACCGATTATTCACCATGTCAACCCTGTAAAATACAGAAGAGCAATTTTTTTTCACATTTTTTATTGGTACATAGTTGTACATAATGATGGGGTATGTTGTTACATATTCATACATGCACACAATATAACAATATAATTTGGCCAATATTTGGTCCCTCCTTCCTCCTGTCCCCAGGTCCCTTTCTTCTGCTGATCTCCCTTTGAATTTCTTTTTTCAATTACTGCACAAGAGCATACTTTAAGTAAATTTAAGAGTCATCACGAACTGGTGCTCCTTCAGCATGTTGAGAAAACATTTAATGGAACAATATGGGTCAAGATTTGTAAGCTGTGGAACATCTCACATATACATTCTCCAATCTTTCTCCTTTGAAGACTCCAATATTTTGGATCATCTAGCTTACCCTAAGGAGAGCTAGTATTTCAGAAAACTCTTTATCCCTTATCTATACACTTTATACAATTCTCCAAATCCCAGGTAAGTGAAAGAGTAAGTGCACAAAAAACGATCTTAAAATACTAGAAAGTAGCCACACACAGAGGTACATGCCTATAATCCAAGAGACTCGGAAGGCTGAGGCAGAAGGATGGCAAGCTTGACAACAGCCTCAGCAACTTAGCAAGACCCTGTCTCAAAATAAAAAATTTAAAAGGGCTGGTAAGTGATTCAGTGGAAAAAAAAAAAAGAATATTTTACTGTTTTACTGTTAAAGGTAACAGTAAAAATAATGAAGGAAAGTTTCACAGATTTGACTTATCTAAAAATTTAAAGCTTCTGTGCACCAAAAGCTGGGGGTAAGATGCCCCTCGCTGGATGAATGGATCCAAAAACTGTGGTACACACACACACACACACACACACACACACATATACACCATGGAGTTCTACTCAGCAATTAGAAACAATGAAATTGCAGTCTTTGAAGGTAAATGGATGGTAATGGAAGACATTATTTTGAGCAAAGTTAGCCAAACCCAGAGAGTCAAGCATCCAATGTTTTCACTCTTTTGTGGAGGTTGGAGCTAAACCCAGGCCTGTGTGAAAGGTAGTCAATCTCATGTATTAGACCCAACAAAGGCGTAGCAACACATAATCTAGGGCAATCACAGATATGTATCATGGAGGAGGGGGAAGGTGGGAGAGGGAAGAGGGAGGGAGAACATGGAGGGATCTAGGAGGTGATTCTGATTTAAGAATATATACATACAATATTGCTACTTTATATGTATTTTTGATTGTACAACAACTAAATTTCTTAATAAAAAAAAGCTGGGGGTAAATCTGCAAAAAATATGACACAAAAAGGTTTGAAATTCTCAATATGTAAGGAACTTGACATATTAAGATCATTAAGAAACAGTCTCCAGGGGCTGGAGCGGTGGCTCAGTAGTTACAGCACTTGCTTGGCATGCGCGAGTACGTGAGTTCAAACCCCGGCATCATGTACACAATAAAGTGTCAGAGCAAAGAAGGCCAAGTGAAAAACTAAATAAAAATCGATTTTTCTTTCTCTCTTTGTCCCTCTCTCTTTAAAAATAAACAGTCTCCAACAGGTAAAGATACAACACAGGATACTTATGAGAACTACCAGAGGCATTATAATGCACCACTTTTTAAAAAATGGAGCAAAAAAGAAATTCCAGGGGCTAATAACAAAAATGTTTCCTCAACACAAATTAGAGATATTTCCCACCATCACACTGACAGTCTGAGAAAAAAAAAAAAAATCACTGCTTTTAAGAAAGAAGTAAAAGGGACACCTTTCAAGGGGAAGGTAAACTGGTACCCAGTCTGGCAGTATTAAGGAATTCATTTAAAAGCATAGATAGGCTAGGTACAGTGGCACACACCTGTAACCCCACTGACTCGGGAGGCTGGAGAGGAGGATCGAAAGTTCAAAGCCAGCCTCAGTAACTTTACGAGGCCCTAAGCAAACCCTGTCTCAAAATAAAAATATAAAAAGGGCAAAGGATTGGCTCAATGGTTAAGAGCCCCTGGGTTTAATTTTTTTTTAAATTTTTTAAAGCATAGAAAGGTTTATTTATAAAGATGTTTATCTCAGCATTTAGTTATTAAAGGGAAAAGTAACAAAATCTATCTGTCCAACAACTGGTACACAAATTATGATTGGCTTACACAATGGACTACAACATACCACTTAAAAATGTTGATAAAGGTCTTTTTAATAAGTGGAAGAAATACTTGGCAATATAACTTTATGTAGAAAAAGTAAAAATATAAAATTAAGTACACAGTACATTCTCATCTACAAAATATATATTATGTGTGCTAGCTTTCTTTTAATCCTTTAAACTCACTTTCAGGCACTGTGCTAAAAACTATAGATACACTAATCAGAACAGCCTGCTCATGGTAGTTACTAAACGAATAAAGGCAGGCTCCAAAATCGTCCACAGACAATTTGGAACACACCAATTAAGGAAGCAAGCTCAGGTCTAACTCCAAACACTGTTCTTTTAGCTGATCTATACAGCATAAAAAACAGGAGATAGGGAGAGACAAATGCTAACATGTTAACAGTGGTTCTTCTTCAGGGGTGGATTAAGAAGGATCTTTTGTGTACTTCCAAATGTTCTGTTCTTTAAATCTTTACATAATCACATATTTTTAAAGAGAATGGTTTTTAAAATCTGCAAAATCAAGCTGGAGTAGCTCGGCAGTTACGGTGCTTGCCTGGCACGTGCGAGAATACAGGTTCGAACCCCAGCACCACATACACAACGAAGTGTCAGAACAACGAAAGCTACGAGAGAAACTAAATAAGATAGATTCTCTCCCTCTCTCTCTCTCACTGTCCCTCTATTTAAAAAAAAAAAAGCAAAATCAATTTTAAAGTGTACACAGGAATTCTGAAAGAAAAATTAGGAAGCTTACATTTCCTCATCTTCATCTTCTTCATCTACCCAAACTGGCTGCTTCTGAGGAAGACAAGAATCTTTTGCTTCATTCTCCACTTCTGAGTCATCGGAGCCTTCATGCAGGTGAACCTACAGAAAACAAAACGCCTTCAAACACACGAGTTTTTCCCATCCCACAGCCACCCAGAGCTTTGTAGTTAAGTGACCTGAAGAACGCTTTATTTTTATGGCTTTCTGATGAAATAATGGGATGGAATGCTACCAAAGCAAATGCTGGAAGCAGAAGCAAAATATAAGACCAGTGAATGACATCTCCAGCTAGACAAGCAAAGCAAGCTGGAACAGTCAAGGAGACTACGTCGACATGCTGAGGGAGAAAGACCACATCAGACAAGAACAGGTAAGTTAACAGATGAACAGAAGGGCAGAAATGCCAAAACTACAGAAATTACAAGGCCCAAGTAGAAGACAGCAAACATCTTAAGTCCTGACTCATGTTCTTAAGATACCTTGCTTCTGTTTTTTCTTAACCATTCTTTTGGGGGTTTTGTTTGTTTGTTTTGTTTTGTTTTTAAGAAAGAGAGAGGGAGAATGAGAGAAAGAGAAAATCAATTTTATTTTTTCATCTGGCCTTGGTTTCTCTGACACTTAGTTGTGCATGCAGCGCCAGGGTTTGAACACAGGTCCTGGCACGTGCCAGTCAAGGGCTCCAATGGCTGAGATACCACTCTTAAATCCCACCTCCTTAAAACTTTACACCAAACTATCAAATTTAAACCTAGATCATAAAAATTCCCTTGAAGTTAGCTTGAGCTTTCCCCACCCATGACAGCAATGTTCCACTGATTTCTACTTATACTACTAGTGTTCTAATGTCCTTCAAAGACCAACAAATCCCACCTCTAATGGGCTGTTCCTCAAGTCCTGACTTCAAAACAGTCAGGGGGCTCAGCACACTTCCAGAATTAGTTCTCTATATACCAACTAGACTGCAGCAGCTTCTCCCGGAAACACCCAAAAGAGGTGGCATCAGCAGATACTTGTTATGTCAACATTAATTTAGCAAACTTTGACAGGAGTTATCGATGAGGATTCCCTTGGCCACATTTATATAAAATTTCACAGGCCTCCTTCACACACATTTATTTTCCTTTCCCAAATATTCTTTTTTTTCCCACCACTTGAATTTTACTTGTCATCTCCTTATCTTCTGTCTCTGCCACGTGCTCCAAGAGAGCAGGGATTTTTGCCAGTTTTGTCCACTGCTATTCCTGGAAATCTCTGTTCTGGACGAAAGCCAGGTACAGATTAAAAGAAATGGTAAAGAGTGCAAAGATTATAATCAATCGAGGTTTGCCAATGCCAGAAAGGGTATCAAAGACTTGCAAGTATTTATTACACAGACGAATACGCGATCATTCTCAAAATCTGGTGCACGACCTGATCGTTGCGCTGGAAGGCAGTTAAAGCACACATTCCTAGTTTTTTGCCCACCAATTGATTCCATTAACGAAGTCAAACTCCTGAATCACTGGCAAGGAACTGAGGCAGGTGATCAAACGACCAAGCCGAATTCGAACAGACAGCAGAGCTGGGTCGCCCGATGTACTCAGGACTACAGTTGGCAGAACGAATAAACGTCGAGCGCCTGCTGCATACTAGGCGCAACACCTCTTCCCGGGCGGGGAAAGGCGTGGTCAGCGCCAGCCCGAGCCCGCAGTACCGCACGGGAAGGCGGGGTACGCGCAGCGGCGCCCCTCGGCGCCAGCCTTCAGGGCTCCCTCCCTCCCTCCCACCTGAGCGCTCGCCGCCGCAGGTCGCTCAGGCTCCGCCCTCAGAGCCTCGCCGCCCACCGCGCGCCCAGCCCGAGCGCGCCGGGTCCGCGCCCAGGCCTCCCTCACCCGCGGGCCCCGCAGCCGCCGCAAGAGCGAGTCCTCGTCGTCTTCGACATCACCGAAGACCAGCTCCTCCAAGCACCGCTCTACGGCTGGTTTGTCCTCCTCCAGCGCCAGGCGATTCTGCTGCCGGAGCCGTTTCTCCTCCACCGCGGCGACTGTGATCGCAGCGGCTGCGGCCGCGCTCGACCGGGCAGGCGGTGTTCTCCGGGATGAAGGGGCAGCCTTTCGGGGCGGCCCGCCCGTCCCCGCTCTGGCTTTTTGGTCCGATCTCATTTGGGTCTTCCTGCCCCGCCTTGCGCCGACTCTCCGGTCTGGTTTTGTCCGGCTCCTGCGTTCGGGCGGCATCGTTGGGTTTGAGAAGAACGCTAGCACTCACGTGGAGCCGCCCTGCGCAGGCGCGTCGTCGCCTTGCTGGCTGCCTCTGCGGAAGCCCCTGGGGACCGGAAGGAGCCTGCGCGGCCTGTCACGTGACCAATACTCACCCCCCCCCACGTCACTCCCACTCCCTCCCCGACCCCTCCCCGTGTGGGAGTTCCTCCGGGAGAGCCAATCTTCCGGGTGTAGGGGGAAGCGGCGTGACTGGAGCGGAAGATTTTCCAAACACAACTTCGCTGCTGCTACATACCGAAAAGCGCGCAAGAAAGCCAGAGTATAAACGGGGTGACTGAATGAAACGTCTACTCTTCCTCCTGATCTTTTAACCACCCTTCACACAAACCCCAGTTACCTTTGCTTCCTTTCGTTTTGGTACGGTCCTTAGAGTACGGAGCCTGCGGAGGGTCCCACGCTGGAGGAGAGAGAGGAGGGTATGTAGGGAAGTGGGCCAATCGGGGCGCGGGTCACGGCGCAGGCGCGCTGGGAGGGAGGGCTATGCTAATGTTGTTGATATCCTGGGGCCACCCGAGTTAAAGGGGGGAAATCCGGGGGCTGCCACAGCCGCCACCCGACTGGGGCCACCTGGGGGCCCCCTGTAGTTGCAGCAGTCCCAGGGAGAGGCGCCTGCCCCCAGCTCGGGGAGGGGGCGCCGCGGGCTTGGGGAGCACGGACAACCCCTATCCATGAGGCCCTGATGGAAAACACAAAGGATCTGGTGAGAGCCGAGCGCGGCAGCCGCTTTGTGTGCCAGGTTGGGGGAACGACTGCAGCTCCCCGACCCCAGGAACCCTGCAGCTCGCTGACCCCGCTCCCAGGCCTGCTTCTCTACCCCACGCCCCCTCCACCTCCGGAGCCTCCCTCCCCCTATCGGCCGTTAAACGATTCGGGGGTTTCCCCTCCCCCCATCCCCTCAGCCCCAAGCTCTTTTAGGTTCTTTCCTCTATACTCTGGGGGGAAAAAATCGGGAAGAAAGTTTTTATATGTGCCCCCACCCCCACCCTACTCTGGCTAGGGAGAAAGGCTGGATCCGACACTTACTTTTTTAAGCGCCCGGGGTGAGAGAGTGGAGTGGAGCCCTCGCTTTCTTTCCGGGGGGCGTGTGGGGGGGAAGTAGTTTTGGTACTGTGCAAAATAAGGTTCCCATCTGTTTGGGGACCAGTGCCGCGAGGCATTTTGCACGTGGAGGTGGAAATATTGAAAGGGGGCGGGGTGGGCACGTGTGGGAGGGAGCGGTGGGAGTGGTTGGGAAGCGGCCACCAAAGCCCCTTAGGGAAAAGGGTTCCAGGTCGGTGGGCTTCAGTGACTATCGCGTTCGCTTTTGTGAAATAAAAATCCTGACATTTCAGAGTCAGAAGAGACTTTAGAGGTCACCCAAAGCAGCTGTCCCCTCTGCAGCCTCTGAAAAGTGGTAGGTAGCCTAGCCTCTACTTACACCCTTACAAACGCAAGCGCTCACTACCTCCCAGGAAAGCCCCTTCCGTTTTTTAGTAGTTCTGACTGTTTGCCTACCCTTATTAGTTCCTTCAGTCTCATTCATGTCCTGGTTAAATTGCTCCTTTTTTTTACTTCTCAAATTTTCTCTCACATCCTCCTCACCCACCCACTGCTCATTGGCCTATATTTTGTGTGCCAGGAAAGAACAGCAGGGAAGTGGAGGGAGGGGGTAGGATTTGAGAGAGTGAAGGCCAGCTGAAAACTTTGCTGGGTCAATTCTAAGTGTGCTGACATGTAAGTCTGCAGATAGTTGATACTATTCTAACAGGAAACTAGGAAATTTCGGGGTTTCATGGCCATTTTCTCTCGTTAGTGCACTTTTTCTAAGTTAGAAATTTCATCATCTCTGTAGTTCTTCTCTCCCAAAGCACATTTGCTTAAATCACTTTCCCTAAGGATGCCTAAAATTGCATACTGGGGTTATTACTAAAGCTGTTGGAAACATCAACCTGGTAGAGGACTGGTCGGAACTACTACTCTCCATCATTGCGACCTGTGCTGTTTGCAAAGGATTTTTCCATCCAAGAATTTACTTCCCCATTTTTTTAACAGTTTTGTTTTTTATGAAATTTGAAATGTATGCAGCACTTTAATATTTGCTTAGAGTTTGCAATATTTTTAGTGCTTCCTACATTAATATGCACCAGTGTTTGTCACTTGGTAGTTCAGATAACAATACATATTGTCCCTCAGTATTAATGTTCTCCATTTGGTGTGCTCTGTTGCCTCCAAGTAGTTTCCTTGGCATAAGACTCTTGGGACACATGTATTTTTCTTCCTAATATGGTGAAGTGGGAGTGCAAACATAACGTAGAAGTAATGCATCTGGTCTAAAGGCCAGCAAATTTTATCCTAAACTCCCAATCCCCTGTTTAGAATGTTAGAGCACATTTTTCCCTCCCCCTCTTATGACTTAGAGACTTTTGCTTTGCTCTAGTGTGGTTAGACTGTTTTTTGTTTACCTCAACACCGAGGAGTGTTTAAAAAGAAAATAACTTTTTTTTTGCACTACCTCCTCTGAATAACAAGTAGCTTCTATTTATATAAAACCTCAAACTCAAGACTTGTGAATAACTTACAAATTAGACAAAATCTGTCTTGAATAAGTATCTGTTCATATGTGGAGCCATGTTTTTTAATCATTCAGTTATTAACTTTATATAAACTTGGACATAAAATGTTTTCTTAAAATCTAGTCACTAGACTTTAACATGAAATTGATGAATAGATCATGAAAAATTAATAGAGCTGTATAATTGTGTCTTTAAAGTTATAATTAATGTGGAATTCCAAGTTGTTTTCCTGCTTACTTTAAATTGAACTGTCATGACATAAGTTGACTAACTTTGGAAACATTTGCCCTCTAAACATACTAGACAGGAACAACTGGTTTCACTTTTAAAGAAGACACTGCTGTATTTTTTATGGCTGGTTATATGTTAACCTTATTATCTAAGACTTTCTGCATATTCAGATGCTGCTTGTCCTCAAGTTATTTTGGAAATAAAAATGAAGCAATTTAAATTGTTTTAAAGCCTACCTATAACATAGTGGTCAAATGAAGGCAAAATCATAGTTCATGAGTGAAAACGATATATTAATGTCATAAACATTAAAATACTTAAAAACCAGGGGTGCTCAGTGAATGTGTGGCCACATTCTAAACTTCTTTAGTGGTTCCTTGTTTCTCACTTTTTCTTTTCTTTTCTTTTCTTTTTTTAAAGAGAAAATCAAGTTTATTTTTTCACCTCATTTTTGTTTTTCCAACTCTCAGCTGTGTATGTGGTGCTGGAGTTTGAACCTGGGGCCCTCACACATGCCAGGCAAGTGCTCTACGGCTGAGCCACTGCTCCAGCCCTTCACTTTTTCATTTTTTAAAATGTCTACTGGATAAGATTTAGCCTTTCACACACACTTACAGTTCAGAGAAAGACAGTTAATATGTCTCATTAGTCTCAAGCTTTGGATTCCAAGAGAGAGATAAAAACAGGGCAATTATAAAGAAAGTTATTAAAATAGTTACAACAAACTTAGCTATTTCTCCATACAACAGGGTATATTAACTGTCCCAGATAACTTTTGATTTTATGTAAAAATAACAGATTGTTGTAGATCTTTTTTTTTTTTTTTTTAAAGAGAGAGAGAACCTATTTTTATTTAGTTTTTCATGTGGCTTTCATTGCTCTGACAGTTATGTACATGATGCTGGGGTTTGAACTCACGTACTCAAGCATGCCGGGCAAGTGCCATAACCACTGAGCAACCGCTCCAGTCCTGTTGTAGATGTTTTAATTAACTTTTTTAAAGGATTTGTTCCCCCATAAATTTAGAATTTATCTTCTTGCTTTGTTCAAACCAGTACGTCAAAGTGCATTGGCAATAATTCCATTTGAACAAACCCTGAATATGAGGTAGAATGAAGTGATAGAGTGAGGAGTTCTGGCTAAAACTAGGTGAGGGTTGTGATTCTGCTCTTGTCTACTTGCATGGTACTTGTTGAAGATCCTCTGCCTTGGTTTCCTCATCACATTTGAAGACTTGATATAGAATCAGTCAGCATTGTCCAGTAGAACTTTGTGCAGTGGTAGAAATGTCCTATATCCATACTGTCTACATATGATTATGGAGCACTTAAAATGTGAACCAAAGAACTCAATTTTTCATTGTATTAATCAATGTCAATTTAAATAGCCACATGTCTGCGACGTTGGATGTGCTGGTATAGAACTATGTTTTCCAAGCTTAGCTGGACTCACCTCTTGGAGACTCTTGTTAAAAGTAAATACCTCTCTCAAGGGTGTTATCATTCAGTAGGTCTGCAATAAATAGTCTGAGAATCTGATTATGTATATTCCAGAAAGGTTTTTGGTTTTTTTTTTTTTATCAAATTAGTTAAGGAAACACTACATTAAGAGATTTCCGAGCACCCTTCTAGTCTCACTTTAGTGTTGATACCCTAGAATTTAGTGTAGTAGACATGAGCACTGGCCAGGTATGGGGGCACATCCCTGTAATCCCACCCACTCAGGAGGGTGAGATAGGATTGTGAGTTCAGAGCCAGCCTCAGCAACTTAGCAAGACCCTGTCTCAAAGTAAAATATAAAGGGGCTGAGGATGTGGCTCAGTGGTTAAGCACCTCTGGGTTCAATCCCTGGTACCAAAAAAAAAAGTGAGCTCTGGACAAAGTCGGCATACTGGGCTCTAGCTCTGGCTCTACCACCTTCTGACTTATGATCTCAGACAAGTAGCCTAATCTCTTTTAGCTTCATTTTCCTCATCTGAACTGTGGGGTGAGAATCAGCCTTGCTTCCCTTCTGAAGTTTATATAAACTTACAGATGTGATGACTGCTATATAAAATCATAAGCTGCTATAGAAATGACAAAATGTTAAAATATGTTTCCAGAATCCCTTCTTCCTTTTCACTGGATTTTCTAATTCCTGCTCTTATTCTTACAAAGCTGGTTGTATATAATGCCCATTAGTTTATCAATTCATTGTGGCCACAGTTTGCGGTCTTAAGTTATAGGGTGGGCATAATAAGTCCAATTTTTGAAGGATTTCTGGTGCTTAGCTTAATAGTATGTATACATTGCTCAATAAATATCTATTTTAGGCTTTATAACTGTTTGATTTATTGTAGATTATTTTATATACCAGAGAAATAGCCACATACATACATATATCTGTGTAACTCAATTTTAACTAATACTGTATGGTTGCTATTTAGTGGTTATGTATCTTTGCAATACTGGGGATGGATTGAACCCAGGGGCACTCTACCACTGAGCTAAATCACCAGTCCTTTTTATTTTTTATTTAAAGACAGCGTCTCACTAAATTGATATCTTTTGAGCAACCTCTGTGTGTGTCTGTGTCTGTGTGTCTGTGTGTGTATGTATTTTTTTAAGAGAGAGAATCAATTTTTATTTAGTTTTTCATGTGACTTTTGTTCCTTCGACAATTTGTTATGTACATGGTGCTGGAGTTCGAAACCATCTCATGCATGCCAGGGAAGCGCCATAACCGCTGAGCAACTGCTCCAGCCCCTCCACATGTATTTTTAAAAGATGATCACACTAGAGGTGTAGCTCAGTGGTAGAGCATTTGCCTAAACTTTAAGCAAGAAACTGGGTTTGTTCCCCAGCACTCTCCCAAAAAACCTCAAGAGAACTGTTTCTTTAATTAGCCCTAATAATAATGATCTTAAAGACCCTCTAGGCCCTTTGTCTTTTCATGCTTAATTTTGACAAGGTCATCTTATTTTTAATTAGCTTTTCAGGTTCATACTTAAGGATTCGTAGCTTTCTTCTGAAGAACTGAAAGTGTCCATGTGAACTATTTTATTTTATCATACATCCTTCCTGTGTGGTAAGTGGTATTTTCCTTATTTAGAAGAAAGGGAAACTGAGACCCAAATAATTGTTGCATCCAAGGTCATAAAGCTGATAGAACCAGAAGTTGGACCCAAAAACGTAGAAATTTGGATTTATCATTAACTAGGCTGCTTTTTATCCCACTGGTGGAACAAGGAAGAGGCCAACAAGAAATAGCTCCTTTGTTTCTGAGTGCAGTCATCCTAGAATATCTGTTAATTCCTCCTGTGAAGTTTATGATCTCATGCATGCAAGTTCACATTTAATGTTTGAGAAGACATATATTGTCTCATGCCATCTCACTGCATCCTGCCTGAGACATGAATCATCATTTTTTCCAGCTTATCCACAGTGTTTACCTGCCCATTTTTTACTAACCATCTCAGTTATCAAACTCGAGGTATTACAGTGTGTTCAAATACCCTTATGTAGTAGCCTAAAGCTATGTCGCTCACCTCACTTCATCTCATCATGTAGGCACTACATCTTAAGAAGGATGAGTACAGAACAATAAGGTATTTTGTCAGACCACATTCATGTAAATTTTATTACAGTATGTTCTGATTGTTCTTTTTTTTATTGTTAGCTTCTTATTGTGCCTGATTTACAAATTAAACTTTATTATAGGTATGAACAAAAGCTGGTACAACTGGGAGGAAGGGAAGAATTAACTGGAAAAGTACATGCATGAGGGAGCTTTCTAGAGTGACAGAGGTTCTGTACCTTGATATGCTGCCTTCAGAAATGCCTGAATTTCAAAAAGCTTAAACTGTTGAGTAAAAGAAAAATGCAAACAAATTGTAGTGTTTCTGAAAAATAATGAAAGCACTACATGTTTTCATTTCACAATGTATCTGTGGGATACATTTCAAGCAGTGAGCAGAAGAAAATTCATAACCCTAAAAACACCTACATTAGTGAACATAAATTCCTATCTCAGAAATGGGAAGAAAAAAATAAGCCAAAAGAAAACACACATTAAAAAAAAGTAATAAAAATACAAGGCGTTGGGGAGTAGTGGTTCACAGGTTGGAACGTTTGCCTGACATGCCCAAGGCCCAGGTTCAAACCTCAGCATCACATACACAACTAAGTGTCTGAGAAACAAAGACCAGATGGAAAAATAAAATTTATTCTCTCTCTCTCTTCATTCCTCCCTCTCTCTCAAAAAATAAATAAAAGTAAACTTTTTTAAAAAAAGATAAAAGAAATTAATGAGTTAAAAGTACAGAAAAACCATACATGTAATTGATAATCAATCCTGGGTCTTTGGGGGGAAATTCACATAGATAAACCACCAGCTAATTTAATCAAGATAGGAAAAAGAGAAGGGACAATAAACAGGCCAAGGGGCATTCTGCCTGTGATACCAGATATTCCCAATGCTGTGTGAATATAGAAAATGGAGAAAACCATTGTAATTATTTTTATGAAGCAAGAATAATACTGATTTCCAAACCTTTGATAAAGGTAACTCAAAGAAATGGAAATTACAGCTAAATAAGAATATCATTACAAAATCCTAAATTTGTATAGTCTCATTAACCCATTTTGTCACATTGTCTCACATGTGTAATACCTATAAAAGTTTAAATTAAGGACTTAGGGTAACTTAATAAGTAAATATTTTAATATGTTCACAAAATTGAGAACTTGGTACTAATGAGTTGAGCAAATACATCTTAATGAAGTGAAGTTTATACTAGGAATGCAAGGATAATTCAGTATTTTCAAACTTACATAATTTACCATATTCTGAACAGAAATATTGTAGATCTTGAAAAATTTAACATGATTTTATTTTCACAAGTAAGCACCTTAAAGGCTAGAGTGGTGGCTCTGTGATTATGGCACTTGCCTGGCATGCGCGAATACGCAAGTTCAAAGCCCAGCACCACATACACAACAAAGTTTCTGACCAACAAAAGCCACATGAAAAGCTACATAAAATTTAATTCTGCTTCTCTCTCTCTCTCGCTCACTCACTGTCCCTCTCTCTTAAAAAAAAAATAATAATAATATATTTATGGGCTTTCTGGACTTCCTATGGTGAGAAGTTTCTTTTAAGATCCGTAGCCCATTTATTGACTGGATTGTTTGTGATTTTGGTGTTTAGTTTCTTTAGTTCTTTAAAGAGATCTCTGTCCTCCACGAGATATCCATTTAACTCAGGAGTTCTTCTGGGGGAAACAGCAACAGGGGGACCCAAGCTGTGCACCCATGATATGGCATTAGCCCTGGATAACTATATATTCATTGGTTCTTGAATGTTTGCCCCTCAATTGTATCTCTATATCCAGCTAATAAACAAAATAATAATCTTTAAAAAATAAGCACCTTAATCCTAAAGCCAGCATCATTTTTTTTTTTTTCAGGGCTGAGGACCAAACTCGGGGCCTTGCACATGTTAGGCAAGCACTCTGCCACTGAGCTAAATCCCCAACCCCTAAAGCCAGCATCTTAATAAGAAACACAATCGGTATCAAAGTAAGGATAACTTTTCTCCACTATTTTACATTCATTGTGCTGTTTGAGCCCATACAGATAGGAAGAGAAAACAAGTAAAGGTGATAATAGTAGAAAAAGAAGAAATAAAAATTTCTTTTTTGATAACATGATTGTTTATCTGAAAAGCCCTAAAAAATCAATGGCAAAACTATCTCAAAGTAATTTGAGCAAGAGAAAATGTAAAATAATAAATTTCCATGTATTACACAACTAGCCAGTTAAGCCAATAAAACAGGTGGGCATGTTGGTACACACCTGTTAATCCTAGCTACTCAGGAACTTGAAGCAGGGCGATCTCAAGTTTAAGGCCAGCCTTGGCAACTTATGAGACCCTGTCTCAAAAAGCAAAACAATAGGCTGAGTGTTTAGAGTGACCCTGGGTTTAATCCCCAACACCACAAAAAGGAAAGGGGAGGGGAAAATATCACAAAAGACAAAATTACGTTTGTTAAGAGGAAAAACAGAATACTTAAATTCCTAAGGATTTGTTTTTAACAAGAATTTTTTTAAACCTATGTGAAACAAACTATAAAGCATTCCTAAGACACAAGGTAAGTCAGAAGCAGTGGTGCACACCTGTTGTAATCCCAGCAACTCAAGAGGCTGATGCAGGAGAATTGCAAGTTCCAGACCAATCTCAGCAGCTTGGGTGCAAAGAAATTTAGGAAGGCGAACTCAAAACATTAAAAAAGGTCTGTTAAAAGTCCCTTCAATCCCCAGTACCATTAAAAAAAAAAAAAGAAAACAAAAA
>PVKS010024088.1:0-31516 GCA_004027875.1 Aplodontia rufa | reverse complement strand
TGGACATTTGTGTTTCTTCTTCCTCTTAACTATTGTGAATAATGAATATGGGTGTGCAAATACAAGTATCATGCTAAGATCCTGCTTTCAGGGGCTGGAGTGGTGGCTCAGCAGTTGGAGCACTTGCCTGGCATGCACAGGGATATGGATTCAAACCCCAGCACCACATAAACAACTAAGTGTCAGAGGAACAAAGGCCCGATGGAAAAAATGAATAAAGTTGATTCTCTCTTTCACTCTCTCCCTCTCTCTCTTAAAAAAAAAAATCCTGCTTTCAGTTATTTTGCTTATATACCTAGAAATGGGATTTCTGGGTTGCTTTATTTTTAGTTTTTGAGAAGCCACCTTTCTGTTTTCTGTAGCAGCTGTCCTAGTCTACATCCCCATCAACAGTGCACAGAGGTTCCAGTTTCTCTATGTCCTGACTTGCTGTTTTCCATTCTTTTGATAGAAAAATGTGTGGCCATCCTAATGGGCATGAGTGATACTTGACCGGTTTTGATTTCCATTTCTTTAATGATCAGGGATGTTAAGCACTTTTCAGTGTGCTTGTTGGCCACTTTTATGTGTGCTTTCTTTGGAGAAGTGTCTTCTCACGTCCTTTCCCCATTTGTGATGAGGTGTTGGTGGTTGTGTTGTTTTGGAACTCGTCTTTGATCTCTTTTACTCAATACATCCATTGCCATGATTATTGGTGCACCTGTCACATTTTACGCTTTTTGTGTCCACTCCCCAGCCCTTCTACTCATGATAGATTCATGTAGGCTGCAGTCACCCCTCAGTGAGGACACCATTCTAGCTCTACGTAGCCTTTCTCCTTCCCCACTTACCCACTCTAGATGATTCATCACCTAGCAGCCATCTTACTGCGACTAACGTGCCCTAGGGCTCTGTCTGCCTCTCTGGCCTGTGTCTCTCGTTCTGTTCCTGCTTGCTGGACTGCAGCTGCGCAGACGTCTTATAACCGTTCTCACACAAGAGACCTGTGCAGGCCCCTGCTCCAGGTCTTCACCTGGCTGCTTCTTAGTTCTAGAGGCGCCCCGATGACCCCTTCTCATGTCTTCATTTTGAAAGTTTTCTGCACCACTCCTTGTAGAATACTTTGCCCTTCCAAGTCACCATCTGCCCTAGATTCTCGTTTCTTTCCATTGTTTATGTGTTTACTTGTCTATCGTTTGTCTTCTCTTACCAAGCTCTGTGGCCAGAGGGGCTCTGTCACCTTTACTGCTGTGTCTGCCAGAGCCTAGAATAGTTTCTGGTACATTGTAGAGATTCGAGAACTGTGCGAGAAAAGACAAAGGAATGGAAGGGTGAGGTCTGTGAGTGCAGGGCCCTTGCCTGCATGGGCTTCACCTCTGTTCCCAGGGCGCTGAGCGGCATCTGAGCACGGGGCATGGGCACTAAGCCCATGTGGAAGAGGCCTTGTTGAGGAAGAGGAGAGATCTTGGGTGAGGACCGTCTGAAGCACTTCCTTCCTGTCCTCAGTTTCTGTCTTTGGTTCTACTGCACTGTTTAGGTATTCCAAAAATGCTCAACTCACCTGGATGAGAATAGCACCAACTACATCATCTATGTGAGCGCTCAGCACTTGCTGATTGCTCGTGGATTAAAAGAGTTGTATGGCTACAGCAGCACTTCTTTATTGTACACTCACAAACACTGCGTACACTCCGGCCTATGTGAAGTTTGTTATTTTCCTAGTGTCCACCACTCCCAACTGAAAAATGTTACAGGGACCATCAGTGAAGACCTAAACTATGGAGGTCATTTTCTATTTTTACTTAATATTTAGCGTAGGGTCTTATTTCTTTGAGCCTAAACTTAACATTGCTTTGAACTATGTGTTAACCTGTATTAGATAGACAGACCTTTATTTTGAAGATGACTAAGGAACTCCAAATGCTAAAAGCTATTACTCCATCTTCCTGGGTGCCTTCAAGGATTTAGTTAATAGTTTTCCTTTTTGCTTAACAGATTATCCTGCAGCCTCTGTGTCACATTGAAAGGCTCAGCACTGACATCTCTTTTCTGTGGAGATTCTGTGACAAGAAGAGCGGAGATTTGTGTTATGGATACAGAGCTTTGCTGCTATGAGCGTTGATTGATTCCCATCAGGGGACAGATGAAGGGTTGTCTGAAGGATTAGGGCAATTGTGATCATGGGGTGGGGAACCTAAGATGTTTCAGCTATCTTGAGTTTATTTATTTATTTATTTATTTACTTACTTGCTTATGAGAGTTGTTGCCGAAGTTGTCCAGTCCAGCTTTGAGCTTGCGGTCCTCTGCCTCGGCCTCCTGAGCAGCTGGGGTCACAGGAGCTTGCTGCTATATGCCAGCTAGTTTTCTTGATCTTAAGTTCGAGATATCATAAACCGTTGGTGCTTAATAGGAACTTGAAAGCCTAACTAGTCCTATGTCATTGTTTTATAGACGAGGACACTCAGTTCAGACGGAAAAGAATGGTTCTCCAAAGTCCATGCAGTTGGGGTCCAAAGTCAGAATGAGAACTGATGCTCATTTGGACATGGGAAGAGTTGGTTATCACAGTACCATAAAAAATGTTAATGGCTCATGGTGAGATCATTTTTTTTTTTTAAGAGAGAGAACAACAGAGAGTGAGAGAGAATCAATTTTATTTAGCTTTTCATGTGGCTTTCGTTGCTCCAGTGCTTCATGGTGTACGTGGTGCTGGGGTTCAGACCTGCATCCTCACACGTGCCAAGCAAGTGCCATAACTGCTGTGCCATCGCTCCAAGCCCTCATGGTGAGATCTTGAGTTCGTTCTCTAAATTTTCCATTTATGATTTTTGTTTGTAAAGCAGGTCTACCAATTCCTGCCTTTCTACTTTGCAGAGAAAAGTGCAGATGCGTTTTATGGTTTCGTCAGGTTGGTTTAAGTGTTCAGCTGCGCATGCACTGCTGCTGGCTTTCTATAGAACAGGGGCAATATCATCGTAATGCCTGTGATTAGTTTTAAAGGTATTTCTCTTCAAATGGTTCTTTACATTATTGAGGTTCTTTAGTCACCAAGCACAGAGTAGTCTACAGTAAGAAATTTTGCTGCCACCCCCGTTTTCCTGCCACTGAGTCCCGTCCATGGAGGTAGCCAGTTTATCCCAATTCTTACTAAACCTTTCTAGAGATTTTATGTCTTGGATTTAAGTACTGTGTTCATGCTCTTCTTTCCAAATGATTATCCCAGAGACTCTGCCCCTTTGAATCAGAAACTTGGAATCTGAGGTAAGAAAAATAGGTATGAATATATATCTGCATAATAAAAATATGGAACAGTGAGTTCTGAGACCACAGCTTGGAAGGGCTTCAGAAAAGAACAGATGTGAGGGTGTTTGGAAGTCTGTGGGCCCTGCCAGGCGGCCACTGTAGGGCACCATCTTTCCTGAGGTTCCTGCTTCCTGAACAGAGACCTGGCAAACAGGACTTCTGCAGAGCCTGGCTCACAATGTAAAACCCTCTATTGGGCTGTCCTTACAAATGCCAGGGCAGAGTAGAACAATTAGGATGAAGTAATGTTTGTGGGGTTATGAACATATTATAATCATCTTACAATCTTGAAATGTTAGGGCTGGGAGGATCTTTCAAGATGCTCTAATCTGACCACTTAAGCGATTGTGTTTGGTCTAGCTCTCACATCTAGTATTAAAACTATTGAATTTTGTCTCCAAACTCCACATTTATGTGGGAGTGTGTGTTTGGTGATGACTGCCACATAATAAGGGAGTTTTAGGTGATAGGGACCATTTCTAGCTTATGGGGAATAAATGAAGGAAGCTTCAATTGGTTAGGATATATGGTGTCCCCCAAAACTCATGTGTGAGACAATGCAAGAGTGTTCAGAGGCGAAATGATTAGGTTATGAGAAGTGTGACTTAATCGTGGCCTTAATCCACAGATATGGGTTAGCTGGGTGGTAGCTCTAGGCAGGTAGGGAGGTGGGTCACTGGGGGTGTGCCTTTGCACTCCATATTTTGTCCCTGGTGTTGCCATGTCCAGAGCTGGTTTCCTCCACCACACTCTTCCACCTCAGGCCTAGAGCTATGGAGTTGGACGTCTGTGAACTGAGGCCTCTTTTTTTTTTAAATGGTACTAAGGTTTGAATCCAGGGGCACTTAACCACTGAGTCACATCCCCAGCCCATTTTTATTTTTTATTTTGAGATAAGGTCTTGCAAAGTTGCTTAGGACCGCACTAAATTGCTGAGGATGGCTTTGAACTTAAGATCCTCCTCAGCCTCCTGAGCCACTGGGATTACAGGCATGCACTATTGCACTGGGCACACTGAGGCCTCTTACACCATGAGCCAAATAAACCTTTTCTCTAATTGTTCTTGTTAGGGCTTTTGGCCACTGCAACAGAAAAAAAAAATCTGATTGAAATAAAGCTTGTTTGTTAGGCTTGGGAGAAGAGAGGGAGCTTTAGATGGGAGATATGCGAGCTACTTGTCTTCATAGCCTAACAGTGAAGAAAATGTCCTAAGTATTTCAAGAACATATAGTCAGAGTCAGTAAACAGATGCTACGGGGCTGTGGATTCACCTTGTTCTGAAAATCTTTCCAACAGAGCTACAGTGAGCTGCCTGGTGAGGGAGCGTGCGTTCCGGGGGTACCAGTGTTCACGCAGGCTGTATGGCCGTGTCGAAGGGTGAAGCTGAGGGGAAGGCTGGGGGGACTGTCCCCGGGGGCGGTTGTTGATGAGCTCCCTCTTCAGATCCAGCACGTCGGAGGTTCCGAGCTTGCTGCGGTTCTAAATGAAGCTCTGCCTCTGGTGGGGACTTCCCTCGTTACACTTTACCATTTTCACTTCTTTGTGGTGTTTTATACCCATGATTAGGTATGTGATGATTATTATCTTCGATTTCTATGGCTTCCGGAACATATCACCACAAACAGCAGCTAAAACAAAACAGCCGTGTTACTCTCACATCTCTGGGTTTAAGTCCAACTCGAGTTTCACCGAGCTAAAGTCGAGGAGTGCGCCGGGCTGGGATTCTTCCTTGGTGCTCTAGGGGAGGGCCTGCTGCTCCCTTCCCTCTTCTGCCTTCCATTCACTGCTTCCTTCCTCGGCTCCTGGCGGCCTCCTCCACCCTCAAAGGCGTTGCCAGCTGTCCTCACATCACCTCCCTCTTCCATGTGTTTAGGACCCCTGATTGAATTGGGCCCACCCAGGTCATGCAGGATAATCTACTTTAAGGTCACCTAGATTCCATCTCCAGTGTTCATTCCCCTCGGCCATGGGTCTAGCGTATTCCCTGGTGCTGGGGGTTAGGACATGGCAATCTTTGAGGGCTGTTACTTTGCCTGTGCAGGCATAGGTACTAGGGACAGTGTCTATATTTGGATTGTCTCTCTTGGTGACCCGCCCTTGGTCCTGGTCACTGGTAAGGCTGGACCTGCCTGCTCCATGGTATCCCTTGGACCCTATTTTGGGGCTTTTTAAATTTAACCTTGGACTTCCATTACTTCTGGAAGTAATAACTCTCTCTCTCCCTCCTCCTCTCTCCCTCTCCCTTTTCCGGTCTCATCTCTCTCTCCCTCTCTCTGTGTATGTGTGTATGTGGTTTAATACCTATTTCCTTATTATCTGGATAGCACAGAACTTCTCTGGACTCTGCCCAGACTATTCCTTGGGGTTTGTGCTACCAGAAAGAGGGCTATGTGCTGTGTGGGGCTCACATTAATCAACATGGACCAAATGAAACAAAACCTTAGACACACACACACTCAAGTGCACACACAAGAAAATTTTCGGTATGATAATTAAACACAGACCATAAACCAAACTACCAAGGAAATGATTGATAGTTTTCTCTGGTCCCCCTTCCGCCCCGGGAGCGAGGATGGGGCTCCAGGGGTATAGCTTTCACGTGGCCTTTCTTCTCTATTTAAACATTTCTACTCTCACATCCGTACTTAATAAAATGAGCATGAAAATGCAGCAATGGAAAGTTAAGGCCAAAACTGATGGAAAGAGACATAGGAGCAGAGGCAGCTAGGCATTTAAACTCCAAGTCGTTTCCTTTAGCGCAGGCGCCATGCGCCCTGGAGGAACGCGTTGTTCTCGCTGGCTAGCACCCAGCCTTTTTATTTTTGAGTTTCCAGTTTCCGGTAGCTGTTCCTTATGCGTCATCTTGTTTTAACCAAAGCAGTGAGATTTGATGGTCACAGGTGAGTGGTCCTGTCATTGCCTCTGTTCCTCAAGCATGTCACCTGTCACAAGAGCAAGGTTGGAAAGTGTCCCAGGGCAGGAGGCAGCTGTGCCCTCAGGTCACTCCCTTCAAGTCTGACTCTGGCCTGGCCCTCTTGGAGGCAGCCCTTCCTGACCCTGCTGTCAGCCACTCAGCCCCACCTCGGGGTGCATTACCAGGGTCCCTTTCTGCTGCTCTTCTGGGAAAGGGTGAAGAACTTGAGCTGGAGTGACATAGCAGGCATTTCAGTTGGATTCCTCTCTCACTCCTCCATGAGGGTGCTACCTTCCATCTGCTCTGGGTTGGGGCATTTTAGAATTGATTAGGTGCCACATGTCACCATAATGTGTCTGCTGTCCCTTTAGCAGCTCTGGAAGTCTGTGTGCTTTTCTTAAAGGAGTGAGTTACCAGGCAGCACTTGTTGTCATTAGCATTTCCTCTCTGCTGGTCAAGATGACTTCTTTTACCCTGTGGACAACATAGTTTCTTTTAAAACCCAGTTCAGGGGCTGGAGCAGTGGCTCCGTGGTTATGGCGCTTGCCTGGCATGTGTGAGGTCTTGGGTTTGAACTCCAGCACCATGTACAGAATGAAGTGTCAGAGCGACAAAAGCCAAAATGAAAAACTAAATAAAAATTGGTTCTGTCTCTCACTGTCCCTCTTTCTCTTAAGGAAAAACAAACAAAGAAACAAACAAAGAAACCAGTTCCGAGGTCCCGCTTGCTGTCGTATTAATCTGATGAGGAAGCCACGTGGGGTGCTCCGGGCCTCTCTTCACAGTCAGGAACGGCAGGGATGCCAGGGACACTTCCCCACTCGCCCTCATTGATCACCCCACCATTCCCCCTCAGCCTTGGTGTCCCCTCTGTCAGTCCAGGTTCTCAGGCTGATGACAAGACAATTAAATGGGCCAGGGATATATTAAGGGAGCACCTATAAAGGTCAAACAGCAGAGGGAACAGGAATAGTCAGGGGGAGCCTGTAGACCGCTTTTGGACACTGTGAGGGAGTGAGGAGAAGGGGGCTTGAGCAGGAACAGCCCCAGCCTGCTGTGCTGAAAAAGTTCTGGTCAGACCTGTGGGGACCTCCGAGCAAGGCCAGTGGCCATTTGAGATGGCTTCCTCTCCTACGTGTGACCAGCTGCCACAGATATATCTACATCTTAGGGCTTTTTTCCTTAATCCCTGACCAAATCTCCACTGGAGGGGAGAGCAGGACCCTAAGGGCAGACACTGTCACCACAACACACGTAATCACACCAGGCCTCCCCACTCTGACTCTTATACCTCTGCCTACCCAGGGAGCCGACTGGGCGTGGACATGGGGACACCAGCCCTTCCCTTTAGAGCACTCCCCTCGCCCAGGATCTCCTGCAGGCTGTGCCTAAAGCTGGCACTGGGAATCTAAAGATGCGCTGAACACACTCTTGGCTCATGAGCCTGGTCTTGGAGAAAGATGAATAAGTCGGCAGATGATTAAAACAGCACTGTAGCAGATTCAAGGTGAGCTGTTTGATTAGGATGTTGATGGGCACAAGAGCCAGGGCACTCCCTGAGGATATGGGTGCTCTTCCTGTGGAGACTCGCCGTAGCTTGAACGCAGCCCCACGTCTCTCGTCTCCTGCCCCTAAGATAAAGCGAGATGCGTTTGGTGGAAGGAGGCAGCTGGATAAGACCAGTAAGGGTACACCAACCTGGGGGCTTCCGTCTCGGCCTCACCCGGGAGACTGACCATTCTAGCCTCAAGGGACCAAAGGTGGATGATGGCATGGC
The DNA here is from genome assembly GCA_004027875.1 of Aplodontia rufa. Taxonomy (NCBI): domain Eukaryota; kingdom Metazoa; phylum Chordata; class Mammalia; order Rodentia; family Aplodontiidae; genus Aplodontia; species Aplodontia rufa. The sequence goes on along the minus strand of PVKS010024088.1, from coordinate 23,543 downwards.
CTTTTGGGAACCCCCATGGCCCCCTGTAGATAGTTGGAGGCCCTGACAGGAGACCTCACATGATTTGACAGGAGACTTGTTCTGAGCTGGGTCAGGAAGTGGGCACTTTTCTCATAGAAGACCCAGACCACTGCCCATGTGAGCAGCCACAGAAGGTGGAAGACAGCCTAGCCTCTCTGAGTCTGCTGTCCATGTTGGTTGCTTGGCTGTCCCCAACCCAGAAATTAGATCTTTACTTTCTCCTCAGGGGGCTGGCTAACTCATCTCAGGCTGGAGGGAAAGTGGCCACCTTAGACACAGGAGTCACAGTGCCTTGTGGAAGCAGAGTCACCGAGGGAGGCGTTAAGTGGCAGTTACTAGAGACCTTCCCGAGTGGTCAAAGAAGGGTGAGGTGGAGGCTTCTTGAATTCCTTCCAGCTCAGCCATCTGACACTGTAGAGCACCCAGCCAGTCAGACTTGACCTTGCTGTGGCGGCCAAGTGGAGGCCAGAGGCTTGAGTCTGGGTGAAGACGGTGGTCAGGGCCTTGGAAGGCGCTCCCTGTGATGGAATCCACTGTCGGCTTCTTTGTTGGCAGTGCTGTTCCTCATGTGTCCCTCTCCCTTGTGAAAAGAGCCCTGGTCTGCAGCCCACCTTCCTGCTGAGAGGACTCCCTGGAGTCTTGGAAACCTCCCCACTCAGAAAGAGGAGCTTCCTTGCAGTCCGCTGCCAGCCAGGAAGGAAGGAACTGGCTCTCAACGTTTCAGAGCTGGGGTTGAAAATGCATCTGAGACTGGGCGGCCCACAGGTGACAGGAGTCTCCTGAGAGCAGTGAGAATGGGGTGGGTCACATGACGTGCACATCACGTGTCGAGTTTTCCTGGTCCTGTGCCTGCTCCACAGTCTTTTATTAGGTAGCAGACATTGTGAATTTAACCTTGTGCTCAGTGCTTTTGTATTCCTTTATATAATCTTAATTTTTCTTTGGGGGCAAAGTTGAGCTACTTGGAAACAGTTTCCATCCTTCGGGTCTTGCTTTTAATATTCTTTTTGTTTTTTGTTTTTTTTTTTTTTTTGGTGGGTCTAGAACAAGGCTGTCTAGTGTAATTATTCTGCACCATCCTTCTTTCCTTTCACTGAATGCCTGCCTAATGATGAGTTTTACAGTCTGGCAAGTGGGGACAGTCTCTTTTCAGCTCTGGAAATAGCCAGTGTCCAGCTCTGTGTGAGTGCTAGACACTGTTACCTTTTTTTTTTTTTAAGTGAGGGGGAAGAGAGAAGCAGTTTTATTTAGGTTTTCATCTGGTTTTTGCTGCTTTGACACTTAGTTGTGTGCATGGTGCTGGGGTTCAAACCTGCATCCTCATGCATGCCAGGCAAATGCTGTAACCACTGAGCCACCACTGTTAACTTTAATCCTTTCGAATGAGTTCTTTTCCCAGCGTCTAGTGTTTTTCTCATATATGCTGATCAGTATTCTGAATGCACAGGAGAGACCTGCATGTCTCCCTGGTTTCCTCTCTGCAGGAATCTCCTCTCCGTGTCTCTGTTCTCTGAACTCCAGCTGTCTTGGTCTCGCTGGACCATCAGCTCCATCTGCTCAACTGAGAGCTATCACCAAGCCCTGTCTGGGTTCCATCTGTGAACCGTGGCCTGGAAACTGAAGGCGGTGAGGTGGGCAGTTGAAGGGTTTGCCGCTTAGTTCACTTCCCATTCAGGAATCCAGTTTCTTTAAAATTGCTGTTGCATATATTTGGAATGCTTTTAAAGTTGTTTTTCAGGTGGGAGTTTATTAGTCAAGGATCTCCAAAGGAACAGAACCATCAGGATGTATGTATATATTCCATGAGATTTCTTATAAGAACTTGGCTCACGGGGACTGGAGCGGTGGCTCAGTGGTTATAGCGCTTGCCCAGCTTTTGCGAGTACACAGATTCAAACCCCAGCACCCACATACACAACTAAGTGTCAGAACAACGAAAGCCATTTGAAAAACTCAATAAAATTTGATTCTGTCAAAAAAAAAAAAAAAAAAGAAAGAATGAACGAACGAACTTGGCTAACATGATTGTGGATGCTGAGAAGTCCCACAGTCTACTATCTGCAAAGTGGAGATCCAGGGAAACCAGGGCTATAAATTCCAGTCTGATTAAAGTCCTGAAAACCAGGGGAGCTGATGGTATAAATCCTAGTCTAAGGGCAGAAGACCAATGACTCAGTTTAATCAATCAGGCTGAGGGAGAAAATTCAACCTTCCTCTATCTTTTGCTTTTATTTGGGTTGGATGATGCCTACTCACATTCCACCAATTCAAATGCTGTGCTTTTCCACGAACACCGTCACAGACATAGTCAGAAATAATGTTCAACCCAATATCTGGGCGTCCGTGGTCCAATAAAGTTGACACATAAAATTACCCATCACAAGTCCACCCTTGTCGACTTGACATTCACATGAATTTCTGTAAATCCTACTCATCTATAAAGACAAGGAAATAATTCTATCAAACATTTACAGATGTCCTGCATCCAGTAAATGCACGAACCTCTTTCCCAGAAAAGGAGTAAAATCCTTGATATTCTGTCTTCTTGATACCATAGTACTTAAATACTAGGATATAAAATGAATAATGCTTAAGTACTATCATGTGAACTCAAAACATCTTATGTTGCATGATAAAGTTGAAGAGGAAAGTAAACAAATATATTTACTTGATATTATTATAAATACTAAATACAATGCTAATAATATGTAAATATAAATATTTAAATAATAAATATACACATTCATAGCAAAATAAGCAGGAAATACTCATGACAGTGATGGTTCTTGTTTGTGTATTTGGTCACATGGTCTTAGCTGGTGTTTAGAACTATCTTCTGTCCGTCATCCATTCTATCTTCCTTTTGCCTTCAGGAAACACTGCAGTTGGTCATGATTGTTACCTGGTAAGTTGATCTAAACCTTCATTCCTGAAGACTCTGGGCCATTAGTGGAAATGTGCTTTTATTGGATGTTGGAAATTTTCCACTGATCTTCATTGGAAGGCATGATAATACTAAGGGATGCCCTGAGGTATTTCCTGAATTCCACACATTCTCTTCTCTACATCCTTGTGGGGCAGTAGTCCAATTTCCCCTGGCAGTTGGACCAGTCACCCAGCCATCACAGTAACTTTTTTCTTTGCCTGTTGATTCAGAGGCATAGAAAGCCTACTGTGTCTGGGTTTTAAGTTCCAGTTCAGCAGTATCATTACTGTGTCTTTTGTCCTGACAAAAGCATTCTTGCCTCTGGAGCTAAGACCTCTAGGCCTCTAGGCCAGCAGAGCATACGGTCACAGGTAAGGAAGCAAATATTTTGTTAATTAGTGTTAGTATATGGTACCTTTCCTGCTTCCAGTTTTGATTCCTGGGCTCACGAATCCTGGCTATAGGAGAAACATCACCATAGAGCAGATGCTGATTCAGAGCATACCCAGCCTTCCCAGAGGACCCTGGCCAGGCATTCAAGCTTGTTATAGCCAGTTAGTTAGCTGGGGCTTCAGAGGCCATTCTGCCATTCTCTCAGGACAGTGGGAAACATGGTACCCAGTGGATTCCATGAGGACCTGCCGACTACACTTCTTTGGTACAAAGTGAGTTACCTGACCAGAGGCAATGCTGTGTGGAAGACCCTGATGGTGGACCAAGTGTTCTACAAGTTAACCAATTTTAGTTTTGGCCCAAGCACCAAGCATTGCATGCAGAGAAGGCAAATCCATACCTACTGTCTACTGCAGTTAAGAAGAAAGCGCTGCACTTTCCGTGGTAGAAGATTCATGATGCAGTATAATCCGTGTGTCCCCAGGTTGTGGACTAATGGCCTCAGGGAATGGTACCGTACCAGGAACTCAAGAGTTGGGCTCTGCTCCTGGCCAGGTTGGCCTCACTGAGTGGATGTCACTGTTGCTAAGTTCATGCATCAACTTCATCCAGGTCACCACAGCCAGTTAGTTCGTGAGCCCATTGGGCAGTGATGGGATGGCTGAGGAAGAAGAGTGCTCTCCACAGAACAGTCTGTCCTGTTCACTTGATTATTAAAATCCTGCTCTACTGAGATCACCATTTGGTGATGATTCACGTGGAACACAGATATCTTCACCTTTTTTTTTTTGCCCATTCGGTGTGGGGGTCCGTTTACAAAATTTTCTCCAAAAAGTTGCTTGTAACGAAACTTCCCATCATGTTCCTTTCAAGTCCTCAACCACGCAGTCAAACCGTTGACTGCAGGCCGTGTATCAGTATGTAGTCACCTGTCTTTCTGTTTGTGCTTGTAAAGTGTACATCTGTGTGCACTGTGGCGTTCTGCCCAGTGGGAAGATAGTCCTGTCGGAGAGGCACCAGTAAAGGGCCATAGCCTGCAGCTGTTCTTGGGGGGTGCCTGCTTATGCTGCAGAGCCTTCCAAGCCATGCTGAGTCTCCTCCTCCCAGTCCTGATGGGGGACCCCCGGGAAGCCACGGGTAGAAGCTGGGTGAGCAGAGTGGCAGGAGTGGTGGGTGGGGAGAGGCCGGCTCCCTTCTGCACGTGCCTTACTTTACGTCTCGCTGCAGCCCGATCGCGTCGTGACCACTTCCATTCGATGCTGGTGTGCTGCCGTGCACACCCAGCTATGGTTTTGTGGGTCAGATCACACTCGCGTGATTCACCTTCAAGATCCTGCCACACGCTCCAAATTATACCTCCATCTGCCCCTGATATTTTACTCCAGACCTGCTAGATCTTATGGCCCAAGTGGCAGAGCAGCCTGGACCCATTACAGAGCCTTGGCCTGCTCTGGGTCCCACTCAAAATTGGTAGCTTTTTGGATTGCTTTGTAAATAGATCAGAGTTACCTAAATGAGGGGGCCCGCTAGGCATTGTGCCTCTTTCGTGTTGTGTGGGAGGAGTCATATGCAACAACTTACCCTTCACTTAGAAAGTATATCTTCATGTGCTGTACGCTGCTGGCCCCTAGAAATTTCACTGAGATAAAAGGCCTTTGAGTTTTAGTTTTTTTCCCAACCTCTGACATGCAAATGTTTTACCAACAAGTGTAGAGTACTTGCTGCTACTTCTTGCTCACTAACATACTTTCTCCAATGCAAGGGAGTAGTTTGATAGAAGTGAAATGTGGTAGAGATCTCTACCAACTAAGTTATGATGTAGGGCTGGACAGTTGATGTACACCTGAGGTAGGACAGTGGAGATGTATTGCTGGCCTTGCCAGTTCGAGGAAAACTGCTTCTGGTGGGTCAAATGGACACAGGAGGGGATTCCAGACCTATAGCTGCGTACCAGTTACCAAGGAGTGCTCTGACTCTCTCAGGCAAGGAAAACACATCTGGCGCACCAGCTGCAGTTGAAGTCACCTGATTAAGTTCACAGGACCTTACTGTTCTCCATTTCTTTTCTGTACAGACCACACAGTAAGTTGAATGGGGATGTGGGAGTTTCACTCTGTGTCCTCGAGTCCTTGAGAGTGGCACTAATCTCTGGAGGACCTGCAGGAAGGGTACTACATATGGTTTATGATTTTCCTAGGTTGAGGCATTCTAGTGGCTCCCACTTGACTTTTCTCAACACAGTTGTCCTTTTTCGTATGTCAGGGAGTTACGTGAGGATTCTGTTACCTGCTAAGTGTATCTATTCCAATTTTGTGTTCCGCAACTGGGAAAATAACCATGGTTGGGTTTGGAGACTTGCTGTGCCCACTGTGAGAGAGGTGTGAGCTGACCTTTCTCAGCCTTTACTCTAACTGGTGGGCCACAGTGATGTTTGGGGTCTCCTGCAGTCAGTGTTATTCAGCACCAATGTCCAGTGGACCCTGAAAAACCTGGCTATTTCCCTTTCCCCAATGCAGTTATCCTGGCAAGACACCTTATGTGTGTCCTTTTGGGGAAGACTGGGAGAAAGATTAACATAAATTTCATGATGGACTGGAGTCCTTCCTCAAGGGCACCCACTTCTTCATTCAAGGGGTCTGAAACTCTGCAAACTGGCCAAGTCCGAAGACTGACTGGGAACATGACTGAGGCTAGATCTTCATTTCCTTAAGCTGGAAACTTCCTGCTTATATTGCTCAGGTAAGAATTTCATCGTCTTCCTCTCTAGTTCAGTTTGAGAACACTGTGATCAGTTGGCTAGCGTCACACGCACAGGTACACAGGACATGGGGGTAAGGAGAAAATATGGAAGGTGTGTTACATAGACAGGAGCTTCACGTCAGTGCCAGCTTCTGCTGCTCCTGCCCGTAGGGTTTGGAGCAGACACTCCATGCCCTCACACCTGTTTTCTCACTGCCAAATGGTTTTCAGAAGCTGATTCCCCCGGGACGCTTTGGAGAGTGTGTGTGTGTTAGAGAGAGAGGGACAGTGAGAGAGCGAATCAGTTTTATTTATTTTTTCATCTGGCCTTTGTTGCTCTGACACTTAGTTGTGTACGGTGCTGGGGTTTGAACCCGGGTCTTTGCGCATGCCAGGCAAGCATCGAAACCGCTGAGCCACTGCTTCAGCTCCTGGGGTGCCACTTTGAAGTGCATGTTGCTTTGCTTATTCTGTCATTTTCATTTCTGCCCCCCCTAGGGCTAGGTAAAGTGGGACCCATGGCTCAGGGTGGGATGGCATTCCTCACCTGATGTGTCTTCTGAGTTGAGGACGTCTAGGGCAGGGAGTTGGAGAACGCCTGCACTTTTGAACAAATGTCTCCCTCAGCTGCGTCCCGCCAACCTGAAGTGAGCAACGAGAACTGGGCGGGGAGGGGCCTGCATCCATGTCACTGCAGGTACAAGTCGGTGTCCCCAGCCCTGCACTCTGCCAGCTGCTGCCATCTCACTGTTCACTTCCAGGACAGCTGTTCTCAGCTTCCCTGGACACCTGCCTGCTCCTGCTGGATGTGCAGGTACAGCCCTTCCCCTTCCAAGCAGCCACCAGTGTTAGCCCTGCAGTAGACGGTGACCGCAGGAATCCACAAAGACAGGACAAGTGCAGGCAATGCCTCATGGAGGCCGTGGACAACCCAGAGCACGTTCTGTGTCTGTCACCCAGGATGGTGGGGGTCTGTGGACCACGACGCGAGCCAAGGATATTTACTACAAAAGGGCATTCTTGGAGAGGCTGATATGTTGACAATCGATGCAAGCTTTTACTGGCTCTAAGTATAAGTGAGGCACAGTGCTAAGCGTATTATATGCTTCTTTAAAATTCTCATTGGTTCCATTTTACAGATACGGAAACAGGCACGGAAATAGAAAATAACTGTTGCTTTTCCACAGTATGAATTCCCAAAGACAAACTCCATCAATAGATGCTAAAATGAATGGGCAAAGAGCTAAGGCACAACTGGGGTGGGGGAGTAGGCAGGGGGAGGGCAAGGCTAACATCTGAACCCCGGTTTAACTTATTCCTATTCTTGAAGTATGAACTGCAGCATGTGGGTGACACCTCATGGTAAAGTTTAGACTAATAGATGGGATCTACAGGTAGACATACTTTAGTTTACATAAGTAACATCTGTTTCCACTATTCAAAAACGGAATAGGCAGGCCAGTTTGACAGGTAGCAAGTTCACCGTTCGTGGTTGTAAACAAACCTAGCATTTGGCAGGGGGATCCATGCCCTGATTGGTGTGTCCACTGAGGATCACAGCATGACTTCTTTTGGTCATTTAGGAAATGTGTGGGTAAAAGTCAGGGAGGGTGACTCTGATCTGGAAGCAAAATATCAAGCTATGCTTTATAGAAACACTGGCCAAAGTCAAGGATTCTTGGCATGAGCAGACATGGTGACTTGTAAAGGGAGAGCAGACAGGGAAGATTGGAGGCTCCCCTGAAGACCTTCCAACCCGACGAAATCCAAGCCTGGTGTGTCCTTCCCTTGGCTTCAGGATTGGTTAAGAAGGGAGGTGGTTGAGATGGAGTGAACTTGGTTAAGTTGGAGCCGCACTTCCTGCACTTCCCCTCCCTGTGTGGCTCCAGGTAGGGTTGGTTGCAAAAGGTGCATGAGATTTGGAAATGAAGGAGCAGAAAATTTTAAGTAGGGAAGGTGCCAGACACTCAAGCACTCAGGCTCAGATACAGACGAATGAAGAGTATCTCTGTACAAATCAAAATGGAGTCGCTTATGTCATGACTTCACCAAAATCAATAGCCAAGAGGTTATGAAGGAGGGGGTCTTGTGCATGTTTGACTGATAAGAACCATTTATGAAAGATTCTTTCCAAACCACAACCTAAACCTTACACAAAAAAATATTCCTGCAAGGACTTCTGCCCAGCCACCGTCTGTTCAACCTTGACTGATGCCACCCTCGTTATTAAATGTTGTGCTCAAGGATTATTGTTCCGAGACATTTATGTGATCCTCTCCGTTCCACTCTTAACGGCTTCCCCTGGCCTAGCCTTGACTTGTGCAGTTTACCATAGCACGCTTATTCTCATCGCAGTGCTCTGCTGTCCCCAGGTATGCCCGGAACCTGCAGAGAGGTTCTTTGGAGAATTCCTCTGACTGTGCTTTAGGCTGACACCACTAAGGACAAGCTTTGCACCATCATTTCTCTGAGGTGCAATGCAGTATTGCTCCTTGCCTGTGGTTGCTCCTCAGCTAAAACGAACCATCTGCACCACCCCCACAGAGCCTTACAGGAGATCCTGGGGGAGCTGCTCCGTGAATTGTGTGACGTCTTTGGTGCACAGGCTGTGCCCTCCCATCCTGCTTTCCCCCAGAGGGGCCCAGTGGGAAAGACCTGCAAGATACACCTTGGAGGCACCTTCCTGAATTCAAGGCCCTCCAGCAAGAGGAAGCACTGTACCAGAGCAGAAGGTGGAGGATCAACAGGGGCAGCTTGATAAATTAGGGGGCCTGGGTGGCCAGGTGCGGGGGGAGCGCTGTGCTCAAGCTCTTCCCCCTTCCCTTGCCCTCCTCCTGAACGACACCACCCCTAAACAAAGCAGCCACCTCCTGTCCTTGTTCACGTCAGCTGGTCTCCAGTGAAAGGCCACTGGAGTAGATTTGGGGTATCTGGATCCTGCTTTGTCCTGTTACATGTTTTGTGCACACGGTCATCATTTACCTCCTTGGAAGTCAGATTTTCTTACCTTTAAATGAGGGCACGGGAGCACAGGCTCCTTGGGGTTTCTTCACTGTGAACATGGAGATGCTTCAATTCCGAAGGTTTCGTTTTATTTTGGTACCTTGCTTTTGGCTTTTTCCTGCTGGCTGTGAGCTTCAGCTCAGTGTGACCCCAGACCTTTTACTGGGGCTAAAACACAGCTGGACCTCATCCCGTCAATGTCTGCCAAAAGAGCATCATGCCTGTGACTGATCCTAGTTTTAAGGGTGTACCCTGGATTCCTGACCAGACTGAGCTTCCTGAGATTAGGGAAGAGAGGGTGTCCTGCCTTAGAACCCAAAATTGTCTAAGAGAGGCCCCAGAGGGAGACTTGGAGTAAAAAATCCCCATATAAATATCAAGAGAGGAAAAGACTCCCTGTTCTTGGCCATAGGTGCTTGCAGTGTACTGGCTACCTCCAGCGCCAGTCACGCATCCCGCCCCGTCTTCCCCAACCAAGTTGCTAACAGCCAATCAGCAACCGTCTCACTTCAGTGACCATCATGCTGCATAAAGGTAGAAAATCATCAATAGCTGCACTTCTGCAACTGTATTTACAAATTAAAGACCAACCGGTCCCCAAACGCTCCTACTTCTGCCTTCCAGACAATCTGCAGGGCTCTCCCTTGCTAAGCAACTGTTTCTGATTTGAGACATCAGGCAGTTAGTGAGACAGTCACCCGAAGAGCCTCTTTCCCACTAGGATGATGGCACCGTGAGGGTGGCTACCTGGTGGCCTCCATCACAGTTATATCTCCTATTCCCAGAGGAGTACCTGGCTCATCGGAGGTGCTGGTGAATAGCTCTTATAATTCACTGTTTGCCAGCCTCTGACCTGTGCCAGGGCTGAGGCAGGAGACGGGGCCCCAGACTGCTACAGTGTCAGGGAGAAAAGGCCAGGGGACAGTGGAGCCTTGCTCCTGAGAGAGCATCATGCACCAGGCCTCAGGGAGCTGGGCCAGGAGGTGAGAGGGGCTCTGAGAACTCAGGTGTTGGTGCTCTGAGTCCTGCGCCCTCCCTCCTTTCTGCCTACAATGCTCCCCAGGCTTTTCACTCATCCCTGCCTATCACAGCCCTTCAGGGTCTCATCCCATCTACACAAAAGGGCCTGAGAAAATGAGCCAATTGAACATGTTCCCTGGGGGGGACCTTGACACCAGCTGATAGAACCAGTCTTCCTGAGACCTGAAAACGTTTGGGTCTCTGTACCAAGATCAACTTTGAAAACATCAACAGAGAATCCATTTACTTTTCTGGGCCTCAGTTTCCTCCCCTGTCCAAAGTGGACACTGGTCTTGCTCAGTGGTTCTGAGTCTTGTGTTTTAGGAAACACTTTGATCTACACTGTGGCTTCTCAGGTCCTGGTTTAATTGGTCTGTGGTTGGGCCCGGTTGGTAGTATTTTTGAAAGCTGCCCGGGTGATTCCGGTGCGGTTGAAAGCCACTGAGCTAAGCTGATAGGAGAGAGCAGTCCTACCTCTGATGCACTGTGACTCCTGCGCTCCCCACCAGTGTTGGGACAGGGTGAAGGAGCATTTGCTGGATACCCACCTAGAGGGGTACATTTTTTCCTAGTAATAGGCATTGTGGCTCCAATTTACTGAACTCGTATTCTATGCTTTGTGCCTTTAATTAATCTTTTAATCATGTACCATGACCCTCTGAGATCAATTTCATGATTGTCATTTTCAGAGCTCAGAGAGGTAGTTTTATCTGCACTAGGTCACTGTTATGGTTTGGATGAAAGGAGTCCCCCAGTGTCTCGTGTGTGACATGCGAAGGCTGAGGTAAAATGACTGACTGGGTTGTAAGAGCCTTAACCCAATCTGGGAGCTAATCCCCTGGTAGGGGTTAACTGGCAGCTGTGCAGGTAGGGTGTGGCTGGAGGAGGTGGGTTGTTGGGGGCGTGCCTTGGGGTATATTGAATCTGGAATGGAATCTCTCTCTCTGCTGCCTGGAGCCATGTTCAGCCTGTCCTCAGAATCCCAAGGGATTGAACTGGCCACCTACAGACTAAGACCCCTGAAATCATGAGCCCAAAATAAACTTTTCCTCCTAAAATTGATTTTGTCAGGTCCTTTAGTCACAGCATGGAACAAGCTGACCAATACAGTCACACAGCTAGCTGATCAGTGGCAGAGCGGGGATTTGAACCCACACCTGTCCGGCTCAACTTGAGTGGTCACTTAGGTAGGTATGTGGATACTATGCAATTTTGGGCTCCCTTGGTAGTTGACCAGGGTGAAGGGAGGGAAAGTCCTCTCCTGTCTGGCCACATGGTACCCTTGGAATACTGAGATCCGCTCATTACGTCAGAGACTCTATTGACCCAACTTTAGTGAGGATCCCTTAACCTTCTCAAGCAGGCCATTTGGCCTCTGTATTCCTCTTCGTATCCCCCAGTCTCAGCAAGAAATTTTCTCAGTCATTTTAGTGAGACTCCTGCCCTTGCTTGAACTCTAACAAATTCCTTATCCCTTATCCTTGGTTTCTGATCACCTTGGTCTGTCTTCAGCAAGAATCCTGTTAAGCCGAATTTTCCAGAATCCGTCCCTAGCCCTGATACTTCCTCTTAGTGATTTTCTATCCACCCACATTCTGCTTCATGGGTATAAATTTCTGCTCATTTCTGTCATATATTAAACTGAGCCCAGTTGTAAGGTCTAAGATTTTTCTAAGAGTTCTGAGGTCTCTTTTCCCCCGTTGAAATAGTTGCTGAATAAAACCTGTCTTTACTGCTCTGCCGGCTGTGGGGCTCTGGGTTTAACACTTGTATTTGGAGGACATTGACAAGCAGAGTGTTTTGGATGATGAGGTGACTAAGAGGATCTCACTGTCTCTTGGAGAACCATGGAAGAATTACAGAGACAGGGAGACAGGAGAGCTGTCCTCTCAGACACCCAGTAATTGAGTCCAAGAGAGAAGAATTCTGAAACAAAGGGTCTGGGACTCCCTCAGACTGCAGGACAGCTCTCACAAGCAGGGGTGAAGGGGCCCCAGGTGTGGACTTGACTTGCAGATGAAGGCAAGCTCTGTGTGCTTCTGAGACATTTGCTTTGGGGTGACTCGGTCTTCTGGGCTGGGGCTGCTGGGAGATTGCAGCATGTGCTCCCTGCGGCCTGTGTGGTGCATTCTGCAGCTTGGCAACAGTGCAAGGGTGCAGGTTTTCTCCCAGGCATGCTCACTCCTCCCACCTGGCATGGCACGGACATTGGCCTTGAGTAGCAAGAACTGGGTGAGCTGGATGGATAAAGGATTCTTAGAGCTCAGCTATTTGGTGCACGCTCTGGTGATTCTGATGGTACAGAGCATCTACAATATGCCAAGTGCGGAGCCAGGTACTGTGCTGACCAAAACGCGAACTGAACATAGTTCCTGTGTCTGGAGGGTCGTGGTGCTGTTTTACGGAGACAGAAGACATATAATCGTCAAATATAGGAGACTAAAAATGGTATGTTTCCCAGTAATGTGAGCCACAGGAGAGGAGGGAGTCCTGACCAAGGGAAGAATTCAGCAACCATCACAGAAGCAGTGACAAACTCCATGTGAGGCTTGCCTGGGAAGAGAATTTCTAATACACAGACAGATTGGGAAAAGAAGCCAGTTCAAAAGAGATGGTTGGGCTGGAGCGGTGGCTCAGTAGTTACGGTCCTTGCCTAGAATGCATGAGGACACGGGTTCAAACCCCAGCACCATGTACACAGATAAGTGTCGGAGCAACAGAAGCCGCATGGAAAACTCAATAAAATTGATTCTCTCTTTCTCTCTCTCACTGCCGTCTCAAAAAAAAAAAAAAAGCCTTTCCTCCTGCCTAAAAAAAGAGAGGAAGTATTCTGAAATCTTCCTGATGGTCAAAAGGAGACAGACACCAAGATAGAACTTTTTTTCCCTTCTTATTGGATATGATGCTACAATGGGGCTCATCATCTTGCTACCACAAAGAGAGTGAGTCTGAGGCAAAGCTTCAGATTAAAAGTGGCAAGGCAGAAAGAAGGAGAAAATTATGTCCTTGAAGATGTCATTGAACAGCTGAATTTGCTCACCTCGCTCTGGACCTGTTCTGTCAGATAATAGGTCTCCAATGTTGTCATTTTGAGATGGGGCAATCGATTACATGCAGCTGATAGTAATGTACAAAGGGAATAGAGGACATTTGGAGGGGTATCCTGAGGACTTTCCTGAGTCTGACATCCCTCCTAAGAACTGATTTTTGCTGGCTGGACAGACAGACAACCATCTCCTACCCTCAAGCCTTTCCTAAGCCTGTCAAGATGGAAGCAGTCATTTGGGAACCTCTGTATTTTAGGCAAATGCTTTTCCCTGCTGATTCTTAGTTGGAATTGTCTAGGAGAATTTTTTTTTTTTAAGAGAGTCAGGGACAGAGAGAGAGAGAATGAATCATCTTTATTCAGTTTTTCCACATTGCTTTCATTGGTCCAACACTTTGCTGTGTATGTGGTGTTGGGGTTCCAACCCATGTCGTACATGCCTGGCAAGCACTGTAACCGCTGAGCCACCACTCCAGCCCCTGTCCAGAAGAATTTTAACTGTAAATATATAAAAAGCTGCTGCTGCACACCCTGAGATCTTGCTACATAGAGTTGCCCAGTTGCGAAGCTACTTTGTCGCTAACCAACACCTGGCTGCGTCTGCCCTGGGACTTTAGATTCTGTGTTCATTATTGAAACCTATTTGCCTCTGCCAATCACTTACACCCACGCCTCTTATTGTAGCTCAGTTTTAGTTGCTCTGGAAGATAATCACCTATATTTTCCTGTTCTCTTATGGATCTTCAAGAGTGAATAATTCTGGGTGAACCAGGTAGTTTAAGTTTCATGTCAGGCCACCTACTCAAAATGTACTCTTCTTATTTGGTTTAAATCCATCAAGCGTTTTCTGCACGACATGGTTAAAACAGAAGACAGACTTTTATTCAAGGTGTCTAGATGCTCAGTATCTCACCTGGAGAAAGCATTCCTTCTAAAACGCATCCAGCCCTTATAGAATATTGCTGAGCCAGGGCCTAGACTGGAATATGCATGACTTTAGCTTGCATGTCCATATTTCAACCATGCTTAAAACAGCCAGTACAGATCTGTTTCTTTTTAATTATACACATTATTACATTAGCATTTTAAACACTTTTAAACATTTCAGGATATTTGGAATGTTGAAAGACGAAGGCAGTCTCCATCCCTCCAGCCAAGGCACCAATGAATTAATTGCATCCTGGCACTCGACCTTCCAGTGTGGCCCACCAACTTGCATATTTTATACTGCAGTCCTGGTGCACCTACATTTCTGTCCCCTCATTACTTTCCATTGTATTCAGTTATAGGACATTGTCCATGCTGCCGTTGCTTTTGTGATCATTTTAATGGCTGCTTAATGGGGTCAGCAAATAGATACAGTAATTTAACTTTGTAAGAAATATTGGTGGCAGTGTAGAGAACTGTTGCTTCTCTCTACCCCTTTCGTCTCTCTCTTGGAGGCAAGGATTCAGGAATAACGGAGCTCAGCCCCACTGGCTCCCGGGAAAAATCCAATTGAAATGGTCCTGTGCTCCTTGTCAGGGATTGATTTAGTCACCGACGTGTGTTGTGTCTGTGAAGTGTGTTGGATGGAGTGGCAGTGGGAGAACTTCTGGAAAAAAAAGTTTGTGTTGGTAAAACACACAGAGAGGAAGAGATTGTTCTTCCTCCCACCGGCTCAGCATATGGGGCTGTGGACATAGTGGGCGAATGCAACGTGACTTAACATTTATCTCCCCTTGGTAAACATTACAGCCTATTCTGGGGTGCAAACATAAAGCGTGTTTTTAGAAGAACCTTGCTTTCCTGGTATTGAGGTTGCTCATACCTAGGACTGTTTTCTAAGTAGTAGAATTTCTCGCCTTAGCAGAATTTCTTCCCAAGGGTCTTACGGTGACTGTCCTTGTCACTGATATGAAAGACTGGGGTATAAACCAAGTCTGCCACATTCTATCCTTTTCTGTAGTCCCAAATGACAGGGCAAAACCTGCAGACAAAGCCTGTCTGATCACTGGAACAAGCGGACAAGTGTGACTCAGAGCTGGAGACAGAGGAGGAGGAGGTGGGCAGCTGGCGCCTTAGAGACACCCTAGGGAGAGCTTCATCCTTCCAGGCTGACAGCACATAGTCCTCCCTGGGCTTCTTTAGAGAGGGATCCTTGCTAAAGACCCAGGCTGCAGACTTGGGATTCCTGTCTTTCTTTAGGGGACTGACCTTTTAGATTTCCAACACTCAGACTTTAAAACTCTTAGGCTTTTGGAAGGGTTCAGGAAGTAATATAAGAAGACCTGGCTTAAGATTTTAATTCTGGGCTGGAGCGGTGGCTCAGCAGTTACGGCGCTTGCCTGGCATGTGCAAGTACACGAGTTCAAACCCCAGTCCCACGTACACAATGAAAGCCACATGAAAAACTAAATAAAATTGATTCTGTCTTTCTCTTCTCTCCTCTCTCTCTCTTTTTCACTGTCCCTCTTTCTTTAAAAAAAAAAAAAGATTTTAATTCTATGTAATCCCAGTGGCTCAGGAGGCTGAGGCAGGAGGATCACAAGTTCAAAGCCAGCCTCAGCAACTTAGTGAGGCCCTAAGCAACTTATTGAGAACCTGCCTCAAAATAAAATAGAATAATAAAGGGCTGGGGCTGGAGCGGTGACTCAGTGGTTACGGCATTTGCCTGGCATATGCAACGATGCAGATTTGAACCCCAACACCGTTGTACACAACGAAGTGTCAGAGTAACCAAAGCCACATGGAAAACTTGTAATAAAATTGGTTCTCTCTCTCTCCCACTGTTCCTCTCTCTAAAAAAATAAAAGGCTGGGAATGTGGCTCAGTGGCATAGCACCCTGGGTTCAATTCCTGGTACAAAAACAATTTTGAGTACATTACTAGATCTTTTTTAGGCTAATTGTATTTTGGGGCATCATTTACCGTTTCCGATTTTCACTGTCTATAACTATAAAATGAGGTTGGGGACAGTACTTTTGGAATTGTTGGGAATATTAAGTGACAGTATGTAAGAAACCAAGGGTGGCATTAGCAGTATATGGGCCACCTACTGTGTATTGGCCTTGGTAAATAAAAGCGTAGATGAGAATTCTTTCTCGTCCTTCACAGTTTACAGTCTGATATGGAAAGTAGCTTGTTAAGAACTGGTTGCTATTGCTACTACACGGGGTCCATGTTTGTAGCTCAGGTAAGGGATCTGAACCCTGAATGTGCTTGGCTGCAGATTCTGGTAGGGAGCAGGGCAGAATCATGGTATTTCTTCTGTGACCCAGAATCTGTTACGTGGAACACCAGAGTTTTGTACATCTCTAAACTCAGATGACACTTCATTGTCTCCAAAAAGGCTCCAGAGTCCATGTGCAGAGACTTCATTCTGCTCTCAGAAGACAATGCTCCTGGTTCATGTTCTCTCCTTCACTCTCCCGAGTGGAGGCTCTGAGTTCCTTGCTTTCCCCTGAACCGTGAAATGATCCTAACTGTAAATCGATGAGCAGGATTTTGTGTCACAATACAGTCAGGTAGAACTCTAGTCCCTGACATCCTGCAGTCATTCTTTTCCAGTACCTCCGCAATTGCAAAAATACTGTGTTGACCATGGGAATCAAATGGTGTTTGCATTTACTTTGAAGTTCTACAGGATCCAATCGCTGCAGGCCATTATCTATGGAAAATCTAAGAATTGGGACAAAAGAGTAGAAGATTGTTCTCATTAAAGAACCTATTCTCTTTGGGTTTAACATAAACAAAAATAAAAGCCCATTTTCTAAATGTCAAGCACACATGTTTTCAGAACGCGTTTATCGTGCATAAGAAAATACACTTGGATTTTGTGCCTGTACGTTAGGTATCAAAGGAAGAGCCTTCATTCCTGGTTCTTGACAGACATGAAATGATTTTCAAGAAATGCATGCAAAAGCAATTACAGTTATGAATAGCCCTGGCAGTGCTCTCTTGCATTATTAATTTTGTAATACCGTCAACCTCCCCTTCATTCATATTTGATAGGAAGCCTGTGCGGTGGAGAAGGAAGCCCAGTGCAGGGTTGATGAAGCTGTTTTGAGGACCGAGAACACTGCTGGTGATTTTCCCGTGTTCAGGTTTGTGCTTTCTCTTCTCAGTGAACTTGCTCGGCTTTGAAATCTTGCACTGGCCTTGGCTTTGAGATAGTAACTGCGTTTTTGAGGCCAGTGACAGCCGTGGTAAATAATCAGCGGGACATTACCAAAAAGGTAACACAGTGAGCTTTGAGCATCACTTGGCATCCACCACATTCCTCTGCAGTGACAAGATTCTGGGAGGACAGAGTGGAGTGGATCGAGTCCCTTTCCTCGCCTCCGGGGAAGAGGAAGCCTGACTGCTGTGGTCCCAGCCTTTGCACCAGACCTCATGGCTCACAGGCATTTCCAAACCCATCGGCACTTTTGAACTCATGAGACTTTTATTATTATTTATTTAACCAGAGCTTGTGTTCAGGGGTGCTTAACCACTGAGCCACATCCCCAGCCTGTTTTGTTTTTTATTTTGAGACAGGGTCTCACTAAGTTATTTAGGGCCTCACTAAGAAACTGAGGCTGGCTTTGAACTTGTGATCCTCCTGCCTCAGCCTCCCCTGGGATTACAACTGTGCACCACCACGCTCCCCACATGAGAATTGTTAAGGTAGGCTGGGAAGCAATCTTTAACCATTGGTTGAAGAGGCTCAGCAAGATTAAGAGATGCTTAGCTTCTTGTAGCCTCCTGTACACACTCGTCCTCTTCCTCTTGCACATACCCCGTTCCTCCTCTGTCCCTGCGTGGCATTATCAGAGACCCTTGCATCTTGCCCACTGCCGACTGCTCCCTGCTAAGATGTAACCCAGTTATTTCCACACTGCCCCAGGTGCCCAGGTCGTTGCTGGTAACTCCCAGTGCAGGTGGGTTATTTACCATGCTTAAAGCGGGGTGAAGAACAGCAGTGCCCTCTATCTGTCTTTTCATTCCCAAATGAAAGGGCTGAATGTCGACTCTACCTTCTTTCAGATGAGGTCGTAGCTTTGCCAAGGTGGTTTTTTAGTACTTGCTGTAAGGAAAGCAAGTACACTGAAAGTCTACAGGGAGCAGGAATCAAAGGTGGCAGTGCGGTGGCAAGGTCTGAGAACTTGTGCAGTGCGCACTCAGGATGTGCGTCTTGCTAGGTGGAAATGGTGGTTCTTTAAGAATGAGCGGTGGCTCAGTGGTTGGAGCACTTGCCTGGTATGCATGAGGATGGGGTTTAAACCCCAGCACCACACACACTGCTGAGGGTCAGAGAAACAATGGCCAGAAGAGAAAATATATAAAATTGATTCTCTCTGTCTCTTTCTTCCTCTGTCTCTCTCTCTCCCTCTCTCTCTTTAATTTATGTGCATTTTTCTTGGTAGTGCATACTTATTAAGTTACTTAATAAATAAAGCTGTCAGGTATTTCTTTTCACTTAGGGGCATTGTGAAACACTCCTGAGATGCTGATTGCACCACAATTCTAGAATGTTGGAAGCCTCTGAGGAAACTAAAAATCCTAAGGGTGTTAAGTTCTGTTTTTCTTAGAGGACTGTGAAGTTTTTAAAAACTTTTAAAACACATGACAGGAGGCTGCTAGAGGGATTTTACTGCTCCAGCAAGCTGGTAGGAAGGAGCTGGGTGTGGTGGCGCACGTCTGTAATCCCAGCAACCGGGAGGCTAAGGCAGGAGGATCCAAGTTCAAGGTCAGCCTGGAAACTTGGTGAGACCCTGCCTCAAAATACAGAACAAAAAGGGCTGATGATGTACCTCACTGGTACAGTGTCCCTCAGTTCAGTCCCCAGTACCAAGCAAAAACAAAGCCAGCAAAACAGAACGACGGCAGTGAGGGCGCTTTCGGGTGAGGGCTTTCCTGGCCCCTCGAGCCACACGCTGTCATGTGTTGTCTAGTCAGCGTTTTTGCTGCTAGGACTAAACGACCCGACAGACGATCTTAGAGGAAGATTAAGGTTATTTGGGGGCTCACGGTTTCAGAGGTCTCAGTCCGTAAAAGGCCGACTCCATTGCTCAGGGCCTGGGGTGAGGCAGGACATCAAGGCAGAAAGGCATGGCTGAAGGAAGCAGTTCAAGGTGTCCCTCCAGGAAGCAGAGACACAAAATATGTCCCCACAGGCAGCCCCACCCCACCCGCCTTCCCTTACCACCCTACCAGGCCATCGGCTCACTGATTGGTTAAGGCTCTCCTAACCCAGTCAGTTGACTTCAGAGCCTTCCTGCCCCACGCCTCACACCCAACCGTAGTACCTGTTAGGGGTCAGTCCCTGAACGACACAGGTGGGCCTAAAGCAACAAGCAATGACTTGCCCAGGGTGGATGCTGAGTGAGTTGGGCGCCTCCCTCCCTCCCTACTGGCTCCTATACTGGGAGATCAGGTGGATGAGGACAAAGGATGCCAATAGGTGTTAAGGACTGGTGTGAGGTAGAAAGCACCCAGGGCCTCCTAGGTGCCTGCCACTCCCACTTCCAGCTGGGGAGTGACCCGGGGAAGTTCCTTCTGCTTTGGCTGCCAGGTGGTGAGTGCCGGCTCATTCTGCTTCCCTGGCCCCGGCTTGCCAACCCACCTATAGCCAGGAACTGCTAATCGTGTGCCACTTCCGTTGATCCTGAGCTCTAAA
Organism: Aplodontia rufa; assembly: GCA_004027875.1. Lineage (NCBI taxonomy): Eukaryota > Metazoa > Chordata > Mammalia > Rodentia > Aplodontiidae > Aplodontia > Aplodontia rufa. Next base: position 3,755 of record PVKS010024088.1, on the reverse strand, counting down.
GCCACAGATGCCTGGTTCAAATCCTGGCTCCACCATGTGCTAACTGTGTGACTTTGGGAAGGCTAGTTAACCCATCCAAGATTTGATTTCCTTACTGTGGAAATAAGAATAAACCACCCATAGGATTATCGTGATGGTTCATTGAAATATCTCATCAAGGCGTCCACATAGGGCTGAAACACAGGTCTTCACTATGCGGCAGCAATCTATCTTCACAGTCATTTTGCCCATCACTGTTGCCACCGTCAACTTAGTGAAGCTGTTACCAGAGTCCTAGGCTGAAGGTTTGACTCTGGGGTCCCAACAAACCCAGTCTGGCCACTCTCCCCCTAAACCAAACCTGAAAGGTCATGGTAAGAAGCAGGAAAAGAACTTTAATCAGTCTTGCCACCTTGGAAAGGCAGCAAAGCCCCAGCAGCTTACCCTGTCTTCAGGTGCTGAGTGGAGTTTTGGGTCTAAATAGCAGAGCTGGGGTAGGAGGGGGAGGGTATGCAGAATTGGTCAGACCTCTTGGTCAAGCTGTGGACCTGTTGTCCTGAAAGAAGGAGATGGTGACTGCAGACTGAAGGATACCAATCCAGGGGCGGATGCCACCTAAGATGAGGGTTTACTGTCCCTGCAAATGTGGTCTCCGTCTCGAAGGGGGACAAGACAGGGTAGGTAAATTCAGGGCCAGTAAACCTTATATTACTGCTTTTTCAATGAATATTCCTTAAATGACTAACATGCCTACCTGCAGAGCTGAGCAGGTCACGAACTGTAGGCAGTAAAGAAGACAGGTATAAAACGAAGGCACAAATGCCAAGCATTCTCCTGCTTTCAGCTGCCCACGGGGCGTCTATCTGCAGGCCTAAGTAAAGTGTCTGTCCATCTGTTCTAGGAATAGCAAACCTGTGGCGTGGTGAAGAGAGATTACTAGTCCCAGTTTTCAGATATGGAAACTGAGGCTCGGAGAGCTCTTATCTGACATGTGTTGGATCACCCACACAATTATGCCTGGGACTCCAGACACAGTAGGCTTCCTTAAACTGGCGCGCTCTCTGCAGTATCCTTGATCGCGCCTTCATCCTGCCCCCGTCTGCTGGCCACCCTCACTGTAGTGGCAGGGAGCCCCTCCTACGTTCCTGTGTTTGTCCTGCTGCCCCCACCAGCTGAAATCTGCATGGCAGACAGCTGCTGGAGGCTGGCACAGCCCTGGGGAGACAACCTATAAGGCCCCCTGTGTTTGTGACTCCTGCTGTCCTGGTAACATTGGCGATTTTGACTCAGACTCTGGGGCCAGCATCGTGAGGAGTGAGGCATGGGGAATCTGTCCCTATAGGACCCCATTGTCATGGCCTGGCTCAGCAACAGCCAGCAAGAGGTGTCAGGTATGTTGAGGTGGGAGGGGGTGTGTCCCCCAAGCTTCCAGAGGCTGCGACTCTTAGACAGAAACCTCCCCTTCCTGTCCACCACCTAGGCCCTGCTTTGGTCCCCATTGTTCTGCTGTCACCAGAAGGGAGCGTGGAGCATGCCTGCACTCGTCAGAGGTCAGTTTTGGTCTTCCTCTCTATCAGCTTTTGCTCGATGTATGACAAACCCTCTCTAGCTTAGTGGCTTCAAACTATGGTGATTTATTATTTTTCACAATTGCAGGGCTGTCTGGAGTGGACTCTCGCATGTCTGGGTCCTCAGCTGGGGCAGTGGGTTAATTGTGCCTTTCTGTTTTTCTGTATTTTTGATGCCTTGGCGTCTTAGGGTCTTGCTCACCCGGGAGGACTGTTCCTGCGAGGTTCCTTGAGATAATAAATTGCTCCCCTTCCAGCGCCCTTTCCATGAGCAAACCAACTAATCCGAGTTCACACTTCCCGCCACCTCCTTTGTAGAGCATTTACACCCTCGGCCACTGTCCCCTAGCTCAAGTCACCCCCAACAACTAGAATCAGCCCTGTGTCCCAGAGCCCAAATGAACTAGCTTAAACCTGCCTGCCTTGCCTTGGCCATCTCTTCCCCTGGAAACCACGGTAAAGGTTCTTACCCATGTTTTCCCCCCCGCCGTTGTCTTCATTCCCCAGTCAGCACCTCCCTGTCCTTTATGGTATGGGATGATCCTCCTGTTGGGATCTACAACAAGCCTTTTTTCTTTTTTTTTTTTTTTTTTAAGAGAGGGACAGTGAGAGAGAATCAGTTTTATTTAGTTTTTCATGTGACTTTTGTTGCTCTGACACTTTGTTGTATACATGGTACTGGAGTTCGAACCCACGTCCTCACACATGCCAGGCAGGTGCCGTAACTGCTGAGCCACTGCTCCAGCCCCAACAACAAACCATTTCTAATGGCAATTGTCACCAATCTGTTGGCCTTACTAACTGAGCAATAAAACCAGTATTTATAACAGACAGTAGCTGGAATGGTTGGATCTTTCTCTCCTCATGGCCTCTCATCTCCCAGGAGGCTGGCCTGATGTTTTACTCAGTTTTTTTGTTGCGATGACCACAGTGCCTGACATGGACAACTTAGAGGAGGAAAAGCTTACTTGGGGCTCATGGTTTCAGAAGTCTCAGTTCACAGATTTGGGTCAACTCCGTTGCTCTGGGCCAAGCTGATGCAGCACATCATGGCAGAGGGGCCCAGAGGGGGAAAGCGGTCCAGTTCCTGGCAGGGTCGAGAAGCAGATAGAAAGAGGGGAAGGGCCATCAGGGAAGATGCACCTTTCCAAGGCAGGTCCCAGTGACGCACCTTCTCCAGCCATGCCTACCTGCCTACAGTTACCACTCAGTCATTCAAGCTAGGATGGGCGACTAGGTCACTGCCTTCATAATCCGTTCACTTCACCTGTGAGCATTCCTGCAATAAGACGAGCTTTGGGGGACACCTCATGTCCAGAGTGTATACCTAAGCTCGTCCCACGTGCTCTCCATGTTCTTAGCAGCAAGGGGGACATAGCTCAATGCACGAGCACCCTTCTCTGCCTGAGCCATGCTTGGCTAACGTCCTTTCTGGAAAGAGGCTGCCTCATGGCCATGCCTGATTCATTCAGTGGAAAGCAAAGACTCCACCTCTTGGTGGAAGGAACATCAGAGCCACATTACAAAGGGGTGTGCATGTAGGGACAAGAAGTTTTGTTGTCATTTTTTAAAATCCTCTGTGTGTTCTGCTCTGTGTGTCTTTAGAAAGTGGCTTTCTGTTCCTTAACCTCGTTCTTTTTTTTCCCTTTTTTTTTTTTAAAGAAGAGAGGGACAGTGAGACAGAGAGAAAGAGAGCATCTGTTTTATTTAGTTTTCATGTGGCTTTCATTGCTCTAACACTTCGTTGAGTACGTGGTGCTGGGGTTCGAATCTGTGTCCTTATGCATGCCAGACAAGCGCCGCAACCGCCGAGCCTCTGGGCCAGCCCCCCCTTAACCTCATTCTAATCAGCTTTATAATGGAGTAATAATTCTGTTCCTCACAGGGCTTCCAAGAGGGTCAGAACATCAGGAACTGTAAGGGCTTATTGATGCCTGACATCCATACCCGACGTGTGACATCTCGAATGGGAAAGATCCAGGTGTTCAGATCTTAAGAAATGATTTTGTTCTCTTTAGAAGTGATCTTAAGAAATGACTTTATCATACAGCTTAGTTTCCTAAGATGTAGTTTGGTGATCTTGAGAAGTCCCTGATAAGATTCCTCCCCCCATTTTTCTTGCATAAAATACACTTTTACTTTCAAGATTAATTGGGGTGCTCAGCCCTGTCTATCGGTACCCCAGTTCTAGATCCTGGGAGAGAAAAT
>PVKS010024087.1:0-31529 GCA_004027875.1 Aplodontia rufa | reverse complement strand
GCGCTTGCCTGGCAAGCACGAGGACCCGGGTTCAAACCCCAGCACCACGTATACAACTATTGGAGCAGCTAAGGCCATGTGAAAAACTCAATAAAGTTGTTTCTCTCTTTCTCTGTCTCTCTCACTGTCCTTCTCTCTTTAAAAAAAAAAAAAATAAAATAAATAAAAAAAATAAAAAGGTCTGGTATGTACCTCAGCAAAAGGAACATGCCTGGGGGCTGGAGTGGTGGCTGGGGGCTGGAGTGGCGGCTCTGCAGTTTTGAGTCTTGCCTGGCATGCTTGAGAATGAGGGTTGCGGGTTCGAGCCCCAACACCATGTACACAACTTAAGTATCAGAGCAACAAAAGCCACATGAAAAACGAGGTAAAGTTGATTTTTTCTCTTCCTCTCACTGTCCCTCTTCTCTTTAAAAAAATAAAAATTTAAAAAAATTTAAAAATAAAAAAATAAAAAAAAAAAAGAACACCCCTGAGTTCAAGTCCAGTACTGGGGCGTAAGCTTAGTGTTTATCACACCAAAGGACACATTGTAATTCTCTAGTTACACGTATAGTTACCTAGAGCACAATGAGGGATTGGAGGGAACAATATGCTTAGTTTAAGTTATTATTAAGTTGGGCACAGTGAACACACCTGTAATTCCAGTGACTCAGGAGGCTGAGGCAGCAGGACTCCAAGTTCAAAGCCAGCCTCAGCAACTCTGCAAGACCCTAAGCAACTTTAGTGAGTTCCTGACTCAAAGTAAGAAATAAAAAGGGGGACTGGAGAGGTGGCTCAGCAGTTTGAGCATGTGCCATCCAGGTTCAAACCCCAGCACCACATACACAACTTAAAAGTGTCAGAAAAACAAAACCCAGATGAAAAAATAAATAAAGTTGATTCTCTCTTCCTCTCTCCTCCTATCCCTCTCTTTAAAAAACAAAAAATAGGGCTGGGGCAGTGGCTCAGCAGTTACAGCATTTGCCCAGAATGCCGTATATATGGGTTAAACCCCAGGACCCATGTACACAACCAAGTGTCGGAGCAACAAAAGCAATGTGAAAAACTCAACTCAATAAAAATTCTCTCTCTCACTGTCCTTTTCTCTTTAAAAATAAAATAAAATAAAGTAAAAAATTAAAAAGGGCTAGGGATATAGCTCAGGGGTTCAATCTCTGGTACCAAAAAAAGTTACTATAGTTAAGACAATCCTGCTAGAAAACAAACATTCCATTTCTTTTTCTTTTTTAGCATTTTTTTAAAAAAGGGATAGTGAGAGACAGACAGAATCAATTTTATTAAGTGTTTTCATATGACCACCGCCCCCCCCATTCTGACACCTCCTTATATATACATGGTGCTGGGGTTTGAACTCGTGTCCTTGCACATGCCAGGCAGGCACAGGAACCACCAAGCCACTACTCCAGCCCCAAACCTTCCCTCCCTTTCAAACTACTTAGACACTTTCTAAACTAGTACTTCCTGAATAGCTAACTACAATGAGAAATGGATGAAATTATTCTACTCCAAAATGTATAACCTTCAATGACCTCTTTATAAACCATAGAACCCTAAGTAATGAAGAAAATGCTATTTCAAGAATGAAAGGAGGGAAGCTAGAGTGGTTGCTCAGTGGCTATGGCACTTGCCTGGCATGCCCAAGGATGCAGGTTTGAACCCCAGCACCACATACACAACGAGATGTAGGAGCAATGAAAGTCACATGGAAAACTAAAATAAAAAGTAATTTTCTCTCTCTTTAAAAAAAAAAAAAAAAAAGAGAATGAAAGGAGGGGCTGGAGCAGTAGCTCTAAGGTTACATTGCTTGCTCAAGGGCATGGGGTTAATGCCCCAGCACCATGTACACAACTAAGTGTCTGAGCAACGAAAGCCACATTAAAAACTAAATAAAATTGATTCTCTTCTCTCACTGTCCCTCTCTTAAAAAAAAAAAAAAAAAAAGAGCTGGAGCAGTGCAATTATGGCTCTTATCTGACATGCACAAGTACACAAGTTCCAACCCCAGTACCACGTACTCAACGTGTTGCAGCAACGGAAACCACATGAAAAACTAAATAAACTGAATTCTCTCTCATTGTCCAACTCCCTTTAAAAAAAAAAAAATGAAAGGGGCTGGAGCAGTGGTTAGAGTGTTTGCCTGAGGACTCCAGTTCAAACCCCTGCACCAGACACAACTAAGTGTTAGAGGAACAAAGGTCAGATGAAAAAATAAATAAAAGTGATTCTTTCTTTCTCTTTCCGTCTGTCCCTTAAAAAAAAAAGAAAGAAAGCAAATAGTCAAATCTAGAAATACATCAACCCTCCCACTATAGTTTTTTTGTTTTGTTTTGTTTTGTTTTTTTACCTAAACTGACCATTGGAACTGTTAAGAGAAAAAGGTCCTGGGGCAGCGGCTCAGCAGTTACAGCACTTGCCTGGCATGTACGAGGACGGACACTGGGTTCAAACCCCAGAACCACATATATAACTAAATGTCAGAAAAACAAGACCCAGATGAAAAAATAAAGTTAATTCTAAGAAAAAAAAATTTTTTTTAGAAAGAGGGACAGTGAGAGAGAGAGAGAAAGAAAGAAACAATTTTTATTTAGGTTTTCATTTGGCTTTCATTGTTCGGAGATCTCGTTGTGTATGTGGTGCTGGGGTTTCAACTTGCGTACTCATGCATGCTGGGTAACCGAGACAACGCTCCAGCCCCTCTCTAAAAAAATTTTTTTAAAAAAGTTAGAAAGGAAGGAAAAAAAAACCCACTAGAGATGAGGACATAAGCACAAAGGTAGGCTCTGGGTTTAATAATCCCCAGCACTGCAAAACTAAACTGAACTAAACTAAACCAAACCCAAGTCATGAAATTCAGAATTACAAAACCCTGAAATGAGACAAGTTTCGATATATTACACCTAAGGGATCATGGATTTCATGTGTTAAGGGAAGAACAGAACTTTAGTAAGATATAATTAGGATGATTACTCACTTTTGCGTTTCTAAATCGGTTTCCCCTTCTTAGGCATGAAACCAAGCCTAATGTTGAACATCTATTTTCCTTTTTTAAGAAAATCCGTAAACATGGAATTTTGCAAAATAAGTAGATATTGAATTACCTTATATATTTTCCTGAGGTTTAGGACAAGGACCTATCCACATCTGTTTTCTCTAACTGATCTAAGCATTTCTCACTCCCATGTCCAAGAAATCTCCAACTGTCTCATGTATGGAATTTAGTATTCAAAAATCTTCCCAGGTTAAAAGACTTCTACAAAAGAATTAAATCTTGGGCTGAGGATGTAGCTCAGTGGCAGAGCACAGGCTTATTAGCATGCACAAGGCCCTGCATTTAATCACCAGTACCATAAAAATAAAACAATCAAATCTTGCCTTGAAGCAAGATGATGATGAACCATAACACTTTTAAGATACAGAAGCTGTTACTGCTCACAAATATCTATTCAACTCTTCTTGGTTATTAATCTATTAGCAGCATGCCACACTACAATCCACACTACTGACTACACCAAATATTCAAAAAGCCTTATGTGGAGTTACAACTTACTTTAGGGGATCTTCTTGATCACTGTCTATGCTATCAGCTTCACTGTCAGGGTCACCTCTCCATGTCTGATCCACAGTAATGGGTTCCTGGTCCCCATCACTCCAGCTGTCTTCATCTGAGGCAAGGAAGGGAGAGCAGTCATTAAGACTTCCCACCTCTGTAACTCCACCACACAAAACTAGATTACGTAACAGATCAACCCAAACCTTAAAATTAAATTTAAAAACCTGAATATAAAGAAAAAGTCACCAGAGCTCAAAAGATAAACCTTAACTCTCCTATAAATTCAAAAGAACTGGTGAAGAACATAGCAATCCTGGAATTTTCATGAAATTCCCAATGAATAATACTGCCAAACATGTTCAATGTACTGCAACAAGTCAAAACAAATTCTTAACCTTCTTCCACCTTTTTTATTCTAGAAGATTCTTACCCAGTATTCTGCTGGCTTCACTGCGGCTACTTTCTGGAGTCTGAGAACCCAGCTCTGTTTTAGCATATGCACTCAGCTGGCACAAGAGTGTTTCACCCATAGGCCCTGGGTTGTTCTTCTTCATCTGAGCATGAAGTGCCAGGGCATTCCTACGGGCGTGTTCAGCACAGAAGGACACCCTAAGGAGATAAAAATATTAGTATTTTATAGGTTCTCTCTTAAAAGGGCTCAAAAATTTTAAGTCACTAATCTCTACATCATTTTCAAGAAACCAAAACTACAATAACAACCAGTGAATCAGATGAATTGGCCCAAGGTCAATTCACCTGGGATATGTGTAGACATGCATATAAGCGCTCTACAACTGAGTGACACACCCAGCAAGCCCGCATCTGTTGTTATTAAAGGGAAATGCAGGTACCTTATCTAGTGCTCTAGCCATCAAACAAAAGTCTATCTATAAAAATAATGACATCTCATAACAAGAGTTCCATTTTCATTTTTTTAATTAGTTCTGGAAGGTACATTTTAATATCAATCCACTCTAAGTAATATAGAACCTTTTTTTTTTTTGTACTGGGGATTGAACCCAGGGCACTTTACCTTTGAGCTGCATCCTGTCCTTTTTCATTTTGATTCTGAGACAGAAAGGGTCTAAGTTGCTGAGGGTCTCACTAAATTACTGAGGTTGATCTGAAACTTGTGATGGTCCTGCCTCAGCCTGGAGAGTCTGGGATTACAGGCATGCACCATGATGCCCAGCTTGTGGGACACATTTTAAAACTAGAAGATGTGACAAAATTAGTTTCGGCATGGATAACTGTCTATAGGATGAAAGTTATAAAGCCTCTTCCAAAAACATACACACACTTTTTTTTTTTTTTAAAGAGAGGGACAGTGAGGGAGAGATATAGGCAAAATCAATTTTACTTAGTTTTTCATGTGGCTTTCGTTGCTCCCACACTTCATTGTGTTCGTGGTACTGGGGTCTGAACCTGCGTCCTCACACATTCCAGGCAAGTATCCCAAGCACCAAGCCACTGCTTCAGCCCACTTTATTATTTAACAAGGTAACCAGCCAAAAGAGCCAGTACTCCAGCATTAAGAATTCAGAATAAAGAAAAAGATCCAGAGAGATGAAGTAAGAGACCCAAATCAAGTGTCCTTCCGGTTAATCACCATTGTATTTTGGTATGTATTTTTTTGTTTTTTCCCCAAGGTTATATTCATAATCCCAAGTTTAAAAGAACATAACCTAAAATTCAGCAGGTATTGCCCAAGCAGGTATATCATATTACCCTTCTCACTTCCAGACTAAAGGTATGCAGGGTTGGCAGGATGTAGCTCAGTAGTAAAGTACACGCTTAGCATGCACGCTTGTCCCTTAAGTTTAATCCACAGCACAGCAAAAAAAAAAAAAGCACAAAAACCAAACATTTATACGCATATACCCGTCTTTCTTCTCTGGCTTTGGGGCAGCACTGGGACATCTTTTTCCATTCTTTGTCGATATGTAACTACACTGCTTGAAGGGTGCATTCTTATCTTCAAGGATATGTTTAATGCAAAACTCCTGTCCCTCCAGACGAGGCTGCGAGCACGGGCGATGAGAAAACGAACAAGACAGGGGCTCCTGAGACCTGGGCACTGGGGTGATCCTCCCCCGATTGGTTGGCAAGACGTGAATCCGAATCCTGTTCATACCAAAACCTGTAGGGTCACAAAAAAAGATCAAAATGTCCCTACCCTTCCCTCCCGCTCCACAATGTCCGCACTGATACACTTGTGAAGGAAGGACAGCAGCCGGCCTCGCGGGGTCCGCTCCGTTAACTCTCCGCCTCCCGCTCACCTCTCCGCAGCACTGGAAACTTCGCCTCCTAACTTCTCGCTCCACGCCAGGCCCCACCCCGACCCCCGCCACGTAGACGGTAGCTCCAGGACTCGCCCGGCTGCAGCGCGAGAAGCGCCGCGCCAGCCCCACGTGGCGGCGGCGGCCGCAGAGCCGCCGCGCCGCGCCCCGCCCCGCCCCCGCTTCCCTGCACGCCGCCTTTGTCCGAGCCCGCCTCAGAGCTCACCGCCCGGCCCGGACCGACCTCGGGCGCCGAGCAAGCGCCATTTTGTCCTAAGGCTCGGAGCACCGGAGAAGCTGGCTCCCGGGAGCGCATAGTAAGGAAAGCGACTCCAAAGCTAACGGAGAAGGAATAGCCTCTCCTAGACAACAGAAAAGGCGAAAAAACAGCCTAACTGCAAAGGCGAAGAGCTGGCGGCGCCGCCATCTTACCTCAGCCGCAGCGCTCCACCGCGCCGCTCGCCCTCCTCTGGCAAGCGCCAGCAGCTGCTAACTCGGCCCTGCTTCTTTCCGGGCTGCTAGCTGCTGATTGGCTGCCGCTCCCCACGGCGCTGAGTCACCATTGGTCGACGCCCGCTACTATCACGTCGGTGGGGAGTTGAACGCTGAGAAAATGCGCGGCAGGAGCGGCTGAGACGAACTGTCTGTCAGCAGCTCCCTCCCCACCTTCGTGGAAGGCGGGGTACCGCGCGTGTCTCTGGGCCAGGATATTTTTTCCACCTCTCTTTGTGGCTCATTTTCATGCAGCTTTTGACCCCTCTGGTTGTGAGCCTACGCAACTTTGTCCTCACCACCCCTACACAACAGGTAGAAAATTGGACAGAGACTGGAGGAGCACTGCACATTTGAGTCACTGTTTACACACGAAGAGGCCTTAGTTTTGTGAGCAGTTCGCTACATTTACTGGTAATTTGGTGTGGAGCACTCTAAAAAACATTCTTTAGTGTTTACAACGAGTCTGGTGAATCACATGAATCAATTCAATTAATTTTTCAAAACAACCTTAGAGGTAGAGGCTATTATTAACTCCATTTCACATAGCTAGTAAGGAGACAAGAGATGAATTCGAACCCAACCGTCATCCTTTATCTCTGTTGCCTCTCATACAGTAAAAGGCATTGGATGAATGAAAATAAGAAAATACAGGTTATGATTTGGGCCTTCTTATAAACTGTATGCCCTGATTCTCTCAATTCTCTACAACTTCACGTAAAATAATCCAGGTATTATGAAAATGACAAATCACCAATTTATCATCCTTCAAGGAATTTTGGTAAAAAGCAACTCTTTTGTTACCTCCCCTACTCTTAGAAATGAATGAGCCAACACTTCAGAGGTTTTTGTTTTGTTTGCAGCCTAACCTCCCTGCAGTTGGCTTCTTTGTACCTACAGTAAGATGTATCCACAACCATCAATGAGCACGTGAGCGTGATCATAGGGGAAGTGAGCATAGAGAATCTGCAGCCTGCAAGAAAAGCAGTCCATTAGGGACAAGAAATGAATAAAACAAAGCCTGTGAAAGGGTGCTGTTTCCAGAGACTAAGGCAGCCCTAGACCCTCTCCTAAAATTCATTCGTTCAAAAAATATTTATTAAGCACCTAAGTGCTAGGCACTGGGGATACAGGGGAGAACAAGAAAAATAGCCCTGCTCTCTTGGAGTGAACATTCTGGAACAAGGTGGGATTGTGAGTGCAATGCAAACATAATATTAACAGCAACAAAAATACATACATAACCAAACATTCCACCCCTCAAAAGGGGATACAAAGAAGAGGTTTTGTTATAAACACCCTATAACAAAACTAGCTGGAGGCAGAGATAGTACAGAAAATTTGGGAATCAAAATCTGAACCAAATGTGAAATAGCAAAGGTATATTAAAACTACCATAGCAGACAAAGTGAAGAGACACAAGGATAGGAATGCAACAAAAACTTTCTTCTAATTAGAGGAAAAATGCTTCTAAGTCCAAGACAGACGAAAATTGCTGTTTAGAATTACAAATGGGGAGGGGGCCCCAAGAGTGAGCAGATATTACTAAATGGTCAAGATACTGGCTTTTTTTTTTTTTTTTTTTGGGTACTGAGGGTTGAATCCAGTGGCGCTTAACCACTGAGCCCCTGCCCTTTTTTTATTTTGAGAAGGCCTCAGGCTAAGTTGATTAGGGCTTCACTTCACTAAATTGCTGAGGCTGGCTTTGAATTTGCCAATTCCTGCTTGGACCTACTGAATCACTGGGATTATGGGCGTGGGCCACTGCACCTGGCACATATGGGCAAATTAAAAAATAAAATAAAATCTTTTATGTCTAACAAAGTATGTGACTGTTTGTAACTTACTAAACACTTTCCTAGCTATTGAAAAGGTTGAAATGGACCTAGATTGTTCATAATTAAGGGTTGGGAAGGAGAAATTCTTGAAGGAAAAGAAAATGTTTGAGCATTTGGAGTTTGGGGGTTAATCGCAGAGAAACAGAACAGAAAAAAAAGCAGACAACAGGTTTCATTGTTAAGATGTAGTACCAGTTCACATTACCTTTCAGCACTTGCAAACTAAGCCACCTTCATCTCTTACTCAATTGTGGTGAAAGCCTCTTTGCCCTTGACCCCTATAATCTATTTTCAACATGGCAACTCATAGGAACATTTTAAAACCTAAGTTAGTTGTCCTTTCTCTGTTCAAAACTTCCCAATGGTGTCCGTCCCATTACTCAGTCTTTATAATGACCTATAAGGCCCTGCAGTATCTGGCTTTCTATTGCTTCTCTAATCTCATATCCTACTATCCTCTCCATTCATTCCCATACCAGCTACACTGATCCCCTTGCTATTTCTCAAACATGCCAGAAGCTTCTCACCTTAGAACCTTTGATATTTCAGATGTTTTCTGAAATGATCCTGTAATCATTTTACCCAAACTATTCCAATGGCTTGCTCCCTCACTCCTTCAGGTCTTTGCTCAAATGTAACCTCATGTTAACCTCTTCCTTGGCCATCTTTTTTCAAATTACAACCTGGCCAACCTCCCCCACCACACACACACATACAATCCATACACCCCTTTCCTTGCTTTGCATTTAAGTACTTATCATTATTTAACATACTATATATTTATAAATTCTTTGAAGGTAGGATGCTTGTTTGCTGCCATATTCCCATTAGTAAATGGTACATGACACATCTATTGGAAGTAGAGGAATACTTTAAAGTACTTTTCAGAAAAGAAACAGCTAATATTCTATTTTAACTTTTCAACATTGTGTTCTACTTATCTGTTGGTTTTAGTATTAGGTGACATGAGGGGTAAAGATTCCACACTACAAGGAAGGTAACACAAACTGGGTGCAGTGGAACATGCCTGTAGTCCCAGCTACTTGGAAGGCTGATGCAGAAGTGCAAGTTTGAGGCTAGCCTGGGCAAATGAGTGAGGCCCTGCCTCAAATTTTTAGAAAGAAGGGGAGTGCTGGATATGGTGGTCCATACCTGTAATCCCAGGGATTGCGGGGCCTGAGGCAGGAGTATTACAAGTTCAAAGCCAGCCTCAGCAACTTAGTGAGGCCCTAAACAACTTAATGAGACCCTGTCTCAAAAAATAAAACAGGCTGGGGATGTTGCCCAATAGTTAAGCACCCCAGGGTTCAATCTCTAGTTCCAAAAAAACAAAATTAATTTAAAAACATAAAAACGAGGGGACTGGAGCGGTGGCTTGGAGGTTATGGCACTTGCCCAGCATGCTCAAGTACACAGGCTCAAACCCCAGCACCCATGTACACAACTGAATGTCAGAGCAATGAATGCCATGTGAAAAAAAACTCAATAAAAATTGATTCTGTCTCTGTCTCTCACTGTCCTTTTCTATTAAAAAAAAACAACATAAAATCAAGGGGAGGACTGGGCATGGTGGCACATGCCTATAAACCCAGGGACACAGGAGGCTGAGGCAGGAGGACAACAAGTTCAAGGCCAGCCTCAGCAACTTAGCAAGACTCTGTCTCAAAATAAAAAATAAAAAGGACTAGGGATGTAGCTCAGTGCCCCTGGGTTAAATCACCAGTACCACAAAAGCAAAGGGAAAAAAAGGCACAAGTGTAACAATGTGAGAATCCAAAAATTAAATCAACAGAGGAAAAAAAAAAAAGTAGTCCCCAGAGTCAGAGATTATTGTGAATACAAATTTTTTAAAAAAGCAACAGAAGGTTTTTTTGGTTTGAGATGGGGTCCTACTACGTTACCCAGGCTGGACCTTAAACTCACAACCTTCCTGCCTTAGCCTCCTGAGCAGCTGAAATTACACATACCACTGCACCCGGTTGTCACATTTTCGAAAAAGGGGATTCAGGGCCTAGGGCAGTGGCTCAGCAGTTACAGTACTTGCCTGGCATGCGCAAAGACCCGGGTTCGAACCCCAGAACCATGTACACAATGAAGTGTCTGAGCAACAAAACACATGAAAAACTAAACAAAAAATTCTCTCTCACTGTCCCTCTCAAAAAAAAAAAAAAAAAAGGTGGGGTTCAACTTTCTACAGAATGTTGAATGGTAACAATCTTTTTCCCCATCAAAAGTGTTCGGAAGAAAAGGAAATGATGTAGGTATTGGGCATAAAATGAAGCATGGCCCTGTGTATCAATTCATTTAACAAGCTCTATAATTGGGACTGCAGCTGTACTCAAATTTTAAATTGATTTGGACAACAAACCAAACCAGAATTCCTGTTAGGAAGTTCCACAAAAACTCAGAGAGGTATAGCAAATAAAAACATGGGGGCTGGGGGTGTAGCTCAGTGGTACAGCACTTGCCTAGCAAGCACAAGGTCCTGGATTCAGTTCCCAACCATACGTTACATCTCTCTCTCTCACACTCTCTCTCTCACACACACACACACACACACACACACACACACACACACACTCCCTCTCTCTCTCACTCAAAGGGCTTGCCTAACCTAGCAAGCAAAAATATTATATCTTAGAAAAATGAAAATGAACTTTGGAACCTTTTTTTAAAGGCAGTATCATTCTATGTATCTTTCCTTTTATAGCTTTTAAACTATAGCTACTGTTAAACTGCGAGTTTGGAGTGCTTTTGCATAGAAGCTCTTTCCCATACATATGTAATTGACAAGATTCACCTTGTTTTAGCTTTTTTGCTTTTGTTTTGTGGTGCTGGGGATTGAACCCAGGGCATCACACATGCAAGGCAAAGGCTCTACCCCTGCCCTGAACTACATCCCCAGCACTTTTGTGTCTTTTTATTATGTCCCAGGACCAGTATTTGTTGTCAATTTATCCAGGCACCATCAAGTATGTTAATTTTTTTTCTTCAAAACATATTTTCCATCTCTCCTAACAATTCAGGTTTTTCAAAGATACAATTATCATGTTTATAGATCATGTTGGTAGCGCTTGCTAAGTGAGTAGTTAGTGTTGCTTTCATCTGTGACCTATAAAATTTTATTTGTTTTTGTTTAGAAGTTGCTCTTCCAGGTATTCATTCAACAATACAGAATGTGGTTTTTTCCCTCACTACAACATGCTTTATACTACACCAAGTTCACTGTGATGGCCAAAGCTTAGGTCTTTCAAATGAACTCAATCTCTATGGGATCTTATGTAGTAAGAACATAATACCATCAACACTGAAACAAAATGGTAATATCAATAAAATGACAGTTAAAGACTAAGGACTAATTTGCCAACATGGTACATATAAACAACAATCAGATGAACGTTTTATCATTAACATTTATTGATGGGATGGATAAATACAGATTGAGAAACATACTTGACAGCAAGATATCAAACTGATAGCCAGACTATAAAATGTATACAACATCCTTCTTTAAATTTTTTTGAAATTTTTTAATTTTTTTACAAAGAGCCCTTATAATAATGGTCACTTACATCCTATCATTCACATAACAGCAGTAGAGATCCCAAGGGTAGCATCCAAAACTGAGGTGCCCTAATGAGGACAGAGGCAACAGCAGGATATGCTGACAAAGGACTCTTAAGAGCAATACACAGAAAGAGACAAAATTCTTACCACAAAGTTGTACCTGAGTGACATAAATCGGTAAAGTGTTTTGTTTTTTTTGTTTTTGTTTTTGTTTTTTTTTTTTTTTTGCTCTTTGGTCTGTTAAGAAAACGGACAGTTTTAAGTGTGAAGTAGGGTGGGAAAAGGTCAACTTCAAGCTCAAAACCAGGTTAACCTTAAGTCAGGCTGCTGCATTCTTTGGGTGCTTAGGCTATACAGCACTTCCACTTTGTAACCGATTCCATTATAATCAACAACTTATCAGGTCCTCAGCTTTCACTTCAGAGTTCCCGGTTACCTGATGGAGATAATACTCGCTCTGGCTTCAATTAGCATGCTGTCAAGCATCCCTCTCCATGCTTAACATGGCAACACAAAACCTAAGTCTTTCTCTTCATTCAACCACAAATAAACACTCATCAAAGGGAAGTAGACACTGCTTTTTAGTAAACATTCTTTTTCTTTCCCTCCCCTTTCCAACACCACATTCATATTTAAAAACTTCAAGAAACATTAAAATGAAGAGCTCTCCCACTTAAAAAAAATTATGATTCCAGACTATCAGGTAAGATTACAGTACCATGCTTATTTCAAACTCACATCCACAGAGGTATAAAAAAAATGAACTGACAGTGTGGTGCAAAAGAACATTTCCTAACCCATCAGGAACCAAAACTCTGTTAAAAGTTGGATGGTAACAACCAAGAACACAAGACATTTGGGGAGGTATCAGTCACTGAAAGCATAATGGGATGATAGTTATGTATCACCATCAGATGGGTTGCATAGACTGCTTAAATTCTCCCAAACTCAAGAGAACAAATTTTGTATTCCAACTCCAAGAAGATGTTCTAGCTTCTTCCTTTTCCCAGCATTAGCATCAAAATAACTCATCAAAAGGGGAAAATTTTCTAAATTAATCAGTTCCCAAAACAAAGGAAAAGCAGGTATTTAAAATCCAACCATACTAGGAAAGTTAGGGGCCCTCAAATTGCAAGTTATGAGGGATATGCAATTTCAGTATGAGGAATTAGGTTTCAGAGGCTTAAAAAACCTGGCAGTGATATTAACATGATTTTATTTCCATATCAGAATCCATGGCTATTTGCAACTGGATATTTTAAATTATCCTATCAACACTGGTGAAGTCAATAATACAGAACTATGTAGAATACACTAATTAATTTAAAAGAACAAAAAGGAAGCTGAGAGTCTCAAATAGGGAAACACATTGATTCATGACTGGAAAGGCTATATACTAATACCTAAGTTACTAAACCCAGAAAGCGTAACTGACACTTCAGAAGACCACACTGACTTTAGATTAATGCCTCTACTAGAGATTAGCCAGGAACACAGGTATCTGATTAAAAGCCCTAAGGACAATCCACAGGTATTTTGTTTTTGCCAACATGAGAATCAAGCAAAGTTTTGGGAATGACATTTACAGAACTTGAGGCTCCAGGCCTGCTTACCACCATCATTTATCCTTGACAGTCTAGGTCAAAAGAAACAAAAAGTCGTTTACCAGACTAACTTTGGATATACAAACCCAATTTCTCACCCTTTGAAGGGTAGGGAAGACACAGCTTAGAAATCACACAACTCTTACAACCTAACGTTTGTATAATTTGGACAGTATGCATGCTAGCTGACAGGCACATCTGTTAATCCAAAGATATTGCAACAGCTTCATGCAGAGTCCATAAGAAAGTTCACATCATATGCATAGATCTAGAAACAGACACTGTAGGTATCTTTAGACAGTACCAGAAGGTGTCAATATAGGTCTCTAAACCTGACTTATATCAGCAAAGATCTGCTAGTACAAAGGCCAGACTTCAGAGCATAAAGCAGCTCTTTTGACCCCTGTAAGCATTTTTTCCTAGTTCACTCCCAACGAAGTTCTAAGGAACTTAATTAACTACAGTACTGCCATGGAGAACTGTTATGACATCAAGTGGATTATGTGCCTGTGGTGAGGAAGTGCATGTGATCAGAAAATATGTTGACACTAATTACAGTAATTAAAAGTTAGAGAGAGACATTCACAATCAAACCAGTGATCATCAATTCCACAAAGACACAGATGCAAACTAAACAGTACATTCCCTTTTGGAGAGGTCTGGATGGTAGCAGACTCCACCAAACAAAATCTAAACAAATACAAAACTTAAATTTAGTAAACACAACCACACATCTACCAATTATCTGGCACAACACAAAATATCAAGAAGAGGAAATTGTTATCTATAAAAGTTAAATGACATTCCAAGAAGTTCTACTGGTTTACAGGTCAACAAAGAGCTCCTTATTTTACATAGCATTGGCAGGCACTCTAAACAATCCAAATATGCAGAAATACAGGACTCTTTAATTCATTCACCTTCATTGCAGGTTTATGCTTTCCTATAAATTCCTTCCTATATTAGGCCAATACATAATCAGTACTAAGTGCCTCAGAATCCCCCCGATCCATTCATGGCATGTTGCAGCACATATATAACTCCTGTCTCCCTATGACTTTAATGAAAAGAAGTAAGACTTCTCCCCTAAATACTGTATCTGGCATGATGGAAGCTGCATTAAAAACAAGACAAATTCAAATTGCACCATCTTTCCCATAGCAAAAAGTGCCACAAAGACCAGAACAAACCAAATGTTCTGAGTTGGGTGGCATTTTCAGTTAGACAGCCTGGCTTAGAATTCTTTCTAGCCAAGAGTTCTTGAAAGATTTCCTTCCACATCAAAAATGTTCACTCCTAATAAATGTGATAATCAAGCACCCATGATAGGAATCCTGACATTTTCTTAAAAAAAAAAAAAAAAAAGAAGACTTAGAAATTTCAAGAAGCTCTGACTAGAATCTGAAGATGAACAATCTACACATAACATTATCTGCTGGTATTGCTCACTAACATAGCACCAGTACTGTTAAATTCACAAGCTCCAGTCTCTGAAGTCATATAGGCTGCAAACACATAGGATGCAGCTGTTTCCCTTCAGATATACAAATAAAAAGCAAGTCTTACATTCATAATGTAATTTAAAATACAAAGTCCTAAGAATTCCAAATCGTAATTTCATTGTTTTTATTAACCTTTAGCGCCAAGGCTTCTTTCTACCAAACTATTATCACATAAGTCTGGGCTTTCATAGGCAAGATACATATAGCATATCCCCCTCCCTTCAAAAACCCTGAGAACTCTCTCATGTGAACACTTTCCCAAAGCGCAACTTAGATTAAAAAGACATACCAAATTCTGTAGGAAACAAGTTGGCCTTGCTCTCTAACCCTTCTTCCTTAACCCCATCTCTGTTCTGCCTTAAAAAGAACAAAGCTGTAAAAAGGAAGTTCTGTAATGGAATTGAGAATCAGGCCATTGGCTGCACTTGCCCAAACTAGAAATTACAGCACGACTCCTCATTCACAACATAAAGAGGGAAATACCATATCAAATACATGCCTCTTCCTTCATGTTCTCAGGGCCAACCATGTTCTCTCTAGTAGACTGTTTGGAAATGAAAATGGTAAAGGACAGCGAGGGAAAGATAAAACATGATTTTTTAAAAAACATACACACTTAAAAAACATACACATACACCCACACTTACATACACACTTAAAGGTCTCAACACTTCAAGGGGCCTGAGCCTATTTCAGAACTCTTGGCCAAAAGCCTACCCTCCCACCCACCCTGCACACATTCCCACCCTCCAATCCCACCCCCCAGGAGTCACTGCTATGTACCTCATACACACAGCAAAATTCCTATCCCCTTCCCAATTATATAAAAAAACTAAACAGATAACTTACTTTCTTTAAATTATTTTTTAAAAGTCTCTTAAAAGATTTTGACGTTTAAATACTTCCTCTCTTCTGATATATTAAACATCAAAAGAACCCACAATTGCTTGATAAAACAAACCCTCCATGGTTCAGTTCTGGCAAGAAGAGGGAAGATAACTACTCCAATCAACCTTATTAGGAGGTGGAGAGGCCTAGAGAAAGTGTTCTTAATCCTTCACAGCTTCAACACATTCCCACCTCTCTAATACCAGTAAAAATTATAAAATAGTTAAGTGTATGAGGCAGCAGATATAATAACCAAGGCCCTCCACCTCTACCACCCTCCCACCTACGTCTCAATACCAATTTATTCCCTAGTCCAAGAAGGGGGACACATTTCATAAGGGAAATAATTTCTCAGTCCAGTATCAGTAGTCAAAAAAAAAAAAAAAAAAAAAAAAAAAGCACTGTTTAAAGAGAAGTTCCCCCCCTCCTACTCTTCTTATCTTTTTGTTTTTATTTTTCTTTTTTTTTTACTTAGGAAGGGGTGGAAGTGGTGGAGGCGGTTCTGATGGTAGAGGCGGCGGTCGGGGTTTGTCTGTATTGCCAGATCTCGAGGACATTCCACCAGCCCGTGGATTGAGATATTCACCATAAGAATGAACAAATTCAAATGCAGGGGGCTGAGTGGGCTGAACACCTTGGGCACTGAGCAGGGAGTGAAGCATATTCACAGTATCTTGATAGTCTATTGACTGGGTTGTATTGTGACCATTGGCCCCAGTGGGACCTTTATCCAGTTTCATATGAGGAACTCGAGTTTTACAGCTGGGCTGTGAAAAGGGAAGGCCACTTGTGTCTGAGCTATGCCCAGGCAACTGGGCCATTGTAGGAAGAGGAGGAAAAGAGAAATTTAAGGAAGAGGATTTAGTACTCTTGGCAATCTTGGCTGGATGATCAAATACAGCCCCTCCAGTGTCTTCAGGGGGACCTCTTTTGCGAGTGGAACTTGAAGATGAGAAAGAACTAGACAAGCTATAGGCTTTGTGTGCTAATGTGCTTGCCTGGCTGCTATGTTTTTGATCACCTGGACGTTTGTTCCCAGTACCAGCTGGAAGCTGTGAATGAGAGTGCTTGTGTGAATGGTGATTATGATGATGATGATGATTAGATGGGTGAGTTTTGTGCTTTTCTTTGTGTTCCCGGCTCTTTGTGACACTATCCTCTACAGAATTGTGCTTGTCAGCTGCAGCATGGACTTTAATGCGCATTTTTATCTCCTCTGGTTTTGAAGAAGCAGTTTTATCTCCACCAGCCACTGGGAGTCTCATTTTGAGAGATGTTTTGTCAGCCTTTTCTAAAAAAGGCCGCTCAGGGTTTTCTGAGCCCTCTATGGGCATTTTCAGAATGACTGAAGAATGGCTATCATGGTGAGACAGGAGATTCTGGGCAGCATATGCATACTGAGACTTCACATTGGCTTCCATGTTCTCCAGTTGCCTCTTCTGGGCAGCCAACTCTTCTGCATGCTTTGCACGATATTCTTTCAGGGACACTTTAGCTGATGGCACACTCTTACTACTCTGCTTCTGGGTTATAAATGCATTTGAACCATCCTGTTGCAAGGAATGGTCAACTCCCATAAGTGCTAAATTCTCATTAGTCCGATGACCCTGAGCAGGTTCTAGTTTAAAAGGAGGCTGGGAGGACATCCAACGTTCACTCTGCAACATCTCCATATTGGTTAGGTTGCTTGATGACTCTTCAGAGACTGGAAGAGAAGGCACTGCACTTGTAGTAGATGAAGTTGACATGCTCATTAAACCTGCAATAGTTGTGTCTGAGGAGCTCTGGGAAATCATATTAAGAATTGTCTGCTCTGAAGTGTTTTCATCTGCTCCTCGGTCATCTGGTTTTGGTTTCCTGGCACCCTGACATGCCTAGAATGAAGAAGATAACATCACTTCATGTAATTTGTTAAATGAAAATATAGTAAGAGCTAAGTCCCCTACACTAAGGAAAATGTTAAAAAAAAAAAAAAAACACACTCTCTACCTGACACAGTAGGGGAAAAAGAATAAAAATTGAATGATTCCATTATTCATAAGGAAGACTTTGAAAAATATCTGAAATATAACTTTAGGTTGCAATCTATAAGAAAAATTCTAAAATCCATTGTAATATCAAAATTAAAAATATGACACCTGATCTAACTTTTGTTTTGCTTTAATACAGGGGATTGAATCTAAGGGTGCTTTACCACTAAGCTAGATCCCCAGTCCTTTTTATATTGAGATAGGATCTCACTAAGTTGCTGAGGGTAGCCTTGCACTTGCAATCTTCCTGCCTCAGCCTCCTGAGCTGCTGGGATTATAGGTATGCACTACCACACCCAGCTTACAAGCTCTAACTAGTTAACTCTATATCTTGCCTCTACCGGAAGCCAATACTCTGACTCAGAGAAGCCTGAGAGTCTCCACACAGAAAATACTTAACCAATGTAGCTTACTGAATAATCATTATAACAGGTATTACATAACACAAAGCAAAACCTGCTATCACCTACAACCATCAACTTCTGGGCCAGTATCCAAGCTATGAAGTCATGATTACTACATACTATGAAAAGGGAAATTCCAAACCTAGGGCACAAATCCAATTCTGGAATATTCCGTAATGCAGCTTAAAAAAAAAAAAAAAAAAGAAAAGAAAGAACAATTTGACAGCAATGATTCATTCTTACCTTCCAATTCCAAATGCGTTTGAGCCTATTGGGAGTTTTCTCCAGAATCTGTAGAAATTCATGTGTCAATTCTACAAATAAAACATTCAAGAAAGACTTGAGAGAGAAGAAATAAAACAAAAATAACCTCAACCAACTTAACTCACTACTTTCATCTGAATCAAGTCACCTTTGGCCAGATATGTGACAGATCAAGAGCAAGTGCTTTTCAAGGTCCCTTACTCTAAAACTTACCATCTAAAAGTTCCAAGGTCACAGTGGCGTCAACATACTCCCACCAGTGCTTCCCATCAGTTGAGACTGGGATCTCCCAGTTGGACCACTTGCAAGCCAGATGGATGCAGACACAGGCCACCACAGGAGGTGTGTACTGCAGGCTAAATGTGGTCAAATGCAGGCTGACATCAAAGGGAAGGAAACAGAGAGTGTCATGAGCTCTCAATTCTCAACCCCAAGCTAAAACTCTCCATTATTAAAAAAGAAAAAAAAAAGTCTAAAAATACACAGGAGAGATAGAGGGCAAGAACTATATTGTGCTCTGGTTCGCACTCAATATAATGATTTTCTATTAACCCACTGTGCAGGCTAACAACATTTCTAAGTTTTGTGAACATGTATCTTTCAATCCACACACTGAATACTCAAAAAAAAAAAAAAAAAAAAAAAAAAAAAAAAAAAAAAAAAAAAAAAAAAGAAGGAAAAAAAGAAAAGAAAAAGAGATACCCATGTACTTAAAATATAGACTTCTGGCGAGGCGTAACCGCCAACACACCTGTAATCTCAGCAACTAAGAAGCCTAAGCTAGGAGGATCGCAAATTCAAAGCCAGCCTCAGCAACTTAGCAAGACCTTATCTCAAAATGGGGATATGATATAGTGGTTAAGGGCCACTGGGTTCAATCATCAGTACACCCCACCCCCCAAAAAAAGTCTTCTGGAACAGTATTGAAGCTCAGATATAAATATTTATTAACTGGAGAATAAGCTCAGAACTAAAGGAAAATTATAAGAATATTTTTGTGTTTAATCCCTAATCAAGTACTAAGGAAATACCCTAAAAAAAATCATCTCTTTTGCCAATCATAGATCTGTTCTATTTAAAATTATGAATAAACAACAAGCCAGGTATTGTGGCGCATGCCTATAATCCCAGCAACTTGAGAAGCTGAGTCAGAAAACTGCAAGTTTAAGACTAGCCTCAGCAATTTAACCGAGTCCCTAAGCACCTTAGTGAGCCCATCCCAGAATCAAAAATAAAAAGTACTGGGGATATGGCTCAGTAGTAAAGCACCAGTGGATTCAACGCTCAGTATGGAGAAAAAAAAAAAAAAAAAAAAGATGATCATTCTTAAGTGTGAACCTGCTTGATAGACAATTTATTTTAGTAAATTTGCACTCAGGTCATAAAACTGAACTTCTTAAATTTGATTTCTATGTACAAACAATACTAAAGACCACAGACAAGGGTAAGCAAGTCATTTGGTAGTATAAGTTATATGCAATTTTTTTTAAGAGGGAGGGAGAGAGAAAGAGAGAAAGAGAGAAAGAGAGAGAGAGAGAGAGAGAGAGAATATCAACTTTATTCATTTTTTTCATCTGGTTTTTGTTTCTCCAACACTTGCTTGTGTGCTGGGGTTTGAACCCGGGTCATTGTGCATGCCAGGCAAGCACTCTTACTGCTGAGCCACTACTACTCCAGCCCCACAAACAATTTTTTAAAAAGAAAAAAATACTGCCAACTCTATACACATACATGTCCATTTGGACACAGAGGAAGCAAAATCTTTTCAAATACCATAATTACCACAAAATCCTCCAAATTAGCTATTTATTCACAACTAATGGGCCCTAAAATTACATGAACTTTCCAAACTGTGCTCTTATGTATTTTTTTTGCTCTTGTACATTTTAAAGCAAAGTAACACATGCAGAACTGAGCAGACTTAGCAAATTAAAAAAGCACCAAGGAAATCTAAGATACAACATGAAAACTGTACAGATGAAAAAAATTAAAAAATTGACATTCACCAGAGAATTGTCCATAACACATTATATTAAAGGTTATTTCTAAGCCTGGGTATTTGAGTTTTGTTTATTAAGTGGTTCTATAAACCCTCAAAAAGTGACAATTCCTAAGCAAAGCCCAGTACCAAAAGTAGAAGGGAAAAAAAAATTAAAATATAAACCTGTTGGTTGCCATGAAGTAAGATGTCTGTGCTAAGTCCTTGCTTGCTAGAAAAACAAGAGAAGGAAAAGTTATTAGTGCCATTCATTCTCAACAAATATTTAGTAAGCATTTATACTTGCAAGTTACTGTGTGAAGAATGGTAAAAAAGGCAGAAATTTTTCATCAGCTGATATTTATATTCTACCAAAGGAAACAGACCAATGTTTTTTTGTTTTCTGGTTTTTTTTTTGGTTTTTTTTTTGGAGGGGGGATGCTGGGGAATGAATCCAGGGGCCTCATAGTATGCTAAATAAATGCTCTACTACTAAACTATATTCCTATCTTCTAATAATTTTTACATTAATTATTTTATGCTAATAATTATGCTGCTTCCAGACCTAGGGACTCAAGCTTTATTCTGCATACCAGGTTTTCGGTGTACTTATTCAAAAAGTAATTAATGAGACTGCTCCTTAGAGGTTGATTCAAAAATGTCAGAAGGAGATAAGCATTTTTATTAAGTAACACAGACATTCTGAGGCAAGGGATAATAATGAAACATGAAGCCAGGGGATGAACTAATATGATCTGGCAGCAAGTTCAGAATACAGAAGACCCTGATGTATTTGAGACAGTGATTTTTGCTTATACAAAAAGAGAATTTTTTAATTGAGTAGGCCTGTGATTTAATCCCCAAGTCATCAAATACCATTAACTGTTTAGTTGTTATACTGAAAACACCATGATCCTCCTCCCCCAAAAAAAATTCTCCCCTAGGTGACAAAACAAATTTTTGGGTTTTTTTCTTCTTCTTCTTTGGCAGTAGAGACAGAAACTAGGAGCACTTTCCCACTGAGCACATCCCCAGCCCTTTTATCAGACTCTGGCTAACTTGCAAAGGCTAGTCTTGAACTTACAATCCTCCTGTTCAGCCTCCTCAGTAGCTGGGGTTACATGCATACTTGCCTGATCTTTACCTTCTTTACAAATTAAGTCTTTTTAACATTAATATGTATCTATCTGTGTTTAACCCTATCTTCACTCATGTGTAATTTTTTTGGGGGGGTTCTAGAGATTGAACCCAGGGGTGCTTAAACATTGAGTCACATCTCCAGCCCTTAGTTGCTTAAGGCATCCCTAAGTTGCTAATGTTGGCTTTGAACTTACAACCCTCCTGTCTGAGCCTCCGGAGCCACTGGTATTTTAGGTTTACAGGAATGTGCTATAGTACCCAAATCATGTAAACTCATGTGTATTAATGCTTCCAAATACAAATACAAAGAAGTTTGGAAAAGTTCAAGAATTTTCACATGAAACAAATTATTAAAATATAAAGGCTAATTATCAGATGGGTCTACAAATCTCTAAAAGGAATTAAATGTTCAAAGTATCTTTTTTTTTTTTTTTTTGCAGTTGTAGAGCTCAAATCCAGGGCCAGGCACATGTTAAGCAAGTGCTCTTTACTAAGCTATCCCCCAGTCGCGAGTATTCTTTTCTTTTCTTTTTTTAAGAGAGAGAAAGTGTCGACTTCATTTATTTTTTTTCATCCAGTTTTTGTTTTCCCAACACTCAGTTGTATATGTGGTCTGGGGTTCAAACCCAGGTCCTTGTGCATGCCAGGAAAGTGCTCTACCACTGAGCCACTTCTCCAGTCCCTGAACATTCTTAACACTACTACTTATAAAAGATGAACTGAGGGTTCAGTAGTACACCACTTGCATAGTGTGTGTAAGGCCTTGGGTTTGATTTCCTCTGCAAAAATATAAACAAAAATTAATAAGAATAACTAAGTTCCATTCAATTATAACTATTATTATCATTATTTAAAGAGAGAGAAAGAGAGAGAGAGAATGAACCAACTTTATTTAGTTTTTCATCTGGCCTTTGTTTCTCAGACACTTAGTTGTGTATGTGGTACTAGGGTTAGAACCCAGGTCCTCATGAATGCCAGGCAAGTGCCCCAACCAATGAGCCACAACTCCCGCCCCTTACAGCTAATATTATTAAACTAGAATAAGAGTCCTGCAAAGTGACTGTAGATCATGGAAATAAGTTCAAATAATTTCTATTTGATCATCTGGGATCACAATTAAAATAAGATCACCCAGTCCCAAGACTTCCTTAAAATTGCCATTAGATACTTATGACTTGGCAACTTTTCAAAATCTCTCCCCAGCTTTGACAAACACCCTCAAAGTGATCTAACTGTAGATCATCTAAAAGCATTAATAGTAAGAACTCCAATCAGAAAACTCCAAGTCAGGACCATTCATTTTGATTTAAGCTAAGTAGGACTTTCAACTCGACTTCTGGCCAAAGTAGCTTTGTGTTATTTACATTCACAACAAATCACAGATTCTAAATAGTAAGACAATTTAATTTAAGATAGTCATCTCAAGTTGGGCTTTCCTTACCTCGAACGAGTTGAGTACACTTGACTACATGTGTATGTGGATGATCAATTGTTAATTCAAAGCCTTCAAGAAAAAAGTAACTGGTTAAAAAACTAAAGATACGCAACACATTTCACATTACTTTTATCTGAGCCATAATCAAAGGCTGCCTTATTTCTCTTTCCCAGCAATGATATACACAGACTGAGTCACACAAAGCATGCAACATATTCTAAGATAACATCTCCAAAGTCGTTTATACTCTAGAGGGTACCAATAAGAGCAAGAATGCTGAAGAACCAAAAACATCTAAACACAAAACATTTTAGGGACTGTAGAACGTAATTTAAGGTTTGAAGGAGTAGTCACTCAAATTATGACTATCTTCTAAAGCTTATTATTGAAAACGAAAATACTAAAAGCCTATTCCTCTTTCACCTTCGTTTTATTCCACCTCATCATCTGTTAAAATAGATACAGATCATTTTATCTGATCTCAAATGGTCTTTACCAAAAATTACTTTTGAATTAAGTTTACTATCTTAAGTACATAAATAAAATTTTCTAGATAAAATAAATTCTGAGAGCTTTACATGATATAAATTATTCTGAAAGGATAACTTATGTTGTGAATTACTAATTTTTACATTAAAAAAAATGGGTGGAATATAGTTCTGGGGCTTGAACTCAAGGAGGCTCTACCACCAAGCTACATCCCTGGCCCTTTTTATTTCTTTCTTTTTTTTTTTTTCCAGGGCTGAGGATTTTTATTTCATTTTTGAGATAGGGGTCTCACTAAATCACCCAGGCTTGATACAAACTTGCATTCTTCCTGCCTCAACCACCTCAGCAGCTGGAAGAATTCAACATGCATGGATACATGTGGAAAAAAAAAAAAAAAGTTGTACCAATAACGAATTTCAAATACAGCTCATGAAATCCTACCCTACCTAAAGCCATAAAAAACAAGGAAAATAAAATCCTTATTTTCATATTTGCTATGCATCATCAGAGTTCCCCATGCAACCACTATAGCTTGATTTCCTCCAATTCCACCGTGCTGCATGGAACACTGGTTACCAATTTTACAAATAAATGCTGTATTTAAATATAATGACTGAATGACCAGAATATTCCATGGAAGAAAATTTTTCTTTAGATAGTTTTTGCCATTATTTGTTAAGTTAAAAAATCACCAAAACCTAAAAAAAGTAAATCAAGAACCCTCAAATGGGGAAAAAAGAAAAAAAAAAAAAAAAAAAAACTCACTGCTATTTCAAAAGCCAACTGTGCCTATATTCCCTCTATAATATTGGCCAGGTTAAACTCTAATCCAGGAACAGACACTTTACCAAACACCCTCCCAAGGGATTTTTTTTCTTCCTGTTTCCTATTTTGTAATTTTTAATATCAAATCATTATATCACACATGATTTTTAATATTTTAAAGGAAAATAAACTTACCTAAAGTTTGCAAAATTATGCTTTCTAAAATCACCAGATCTTGAACTTGTCTCAGGTAAGCCTACAGATGAGAAATCAGAAATTATTTCCTAAAAAAGGCATAATACATAAAAGGTAAAAAAATTCTAACAATCCTTCCCAGAGAAAACAAAACAATAAAAGGCAAGGGCAGAGTTAGGAAGTAGAGTAGGAATTGTAACACAATCCTTTCCCTTATTCCCAATCAGTACAGATATTTATATATATAGATATATATACAGAAAACGGGATACAAACAATAAAACTTTACATATGACTACAGAAAAAGCACCAGATTTGGTTCATTTTCAGAATGACTGATATTTTAAGTTTTAAAATTAAAACAAATTAGACACAGAAATTAATGATATACTTTTTTCCAACACCATTGAAATCATTTTAGAATCCTTCCTAGAGTATTGTAAGCATCTCTTTGGGATAATACTAGATCTAGATTTCTTTGTTTTTATTTTTTGGTATCAGGGACTGAACCCAGGGGCGCTTAACCACTGAGCCACATTCTCAGTCCTTTTTACTTTATTTTGAGACATGATCTTGCTAAGTTGCTTAGGGCCTCCTTAAGTTGCTGAGGCTGGCTTTGAACTTGTGATCCTCCTGCCACAGCCTCCCAAGTCATGGGGATTGCAGGTGTGCACCACCATGCCCAGCACTGAAACATTTCTTCAACATTTGGAGTCTCTATGTAATTTTTACAATTTATTTTAAAAGAATCCAGAGATTTGGTTCATTTTCACACTGATACTTTAAGTCAGTCTGAAAAATCTAGTGACATAACTCATTTTTAAAGTATCCATAACAAAAACTTTTGTATAAGAATGTCCTTCAGGGATGGGAATGTACCTCAGTGGTAAAATGCACTAGATGCTGAGTTCAAATCTCAACACCACACACACAAAAAAAAATGTCCTTCGTAACATTACAATGATGAAAAGCTGGAAATTAAACTTCTTGACAGAAAATGGTTAAAAATACATGTACTTGTATATGATGAAATACTACCTAGATATTTTTTTAAAGGTAGAAGATTAAAATAAGAAAAATTTTTGGATATAGTAAGTGAAAAAAAAAGATATAAACTACATTCAAACTTCAGTAAATCAAAGTTATAAAATTATGATCAAAATAAAGAAAAAATGTGTAATCAATTGCCTACCTCACTCCTAGTATCAGGAAGTGATTCCTGTGGATGGAGACAAGTATGTGCTACCTTGATGACATGTTCCAATTTTTTTGGCTGTTCTTCCACTTTAGCTGCCAGAAACAAGGCTGCTGGAGCCACAGACTAGATAGAAAATGAACCATACTTATTATTTACATCTAGATCAAGGTATATAGAAAAACAAGCAAAGTCTCTAACAAATCAACTTCTTTTCTTTCTTTTTAAGAGAGAAAGAGAGAATCAATTTTATTTAGTTTTTCATCTGATTTTCGTTGCTCCAACACTTAGTTGTGTATGTGTTGTTGGGGTTCGAACATGCCAGGCAAGTGTGATACTGCTGAGCCACCACTCCAGTCCAGTCCAACTTTTTTTTTTAAAGAAGAGAGAGGGACAATGAGAGAGAAAGAGAAAGAGAAAAATCAATTTTTATTTAGTTTTTCGTGTGGCTTTCAATGCACCAACAATTTGTTGTGTACATTGTGCTGGGGTTCGAACACACATCCACGCGCATGCCAGGCAAGAGCCGTAACTGCTGAGCCACCGCTCCAGCCCAACTTCTTTTCTTGTCCCAAATTCATCATCTTTTGTTTATGCTCTTCCTCCTACACGTAACATCTTCCCTCTCCTATCCATTAAGCAATGTCACTTGCAAACACCAATCCTTCACACTGTCAACAGATATTTCAGAGTAAAGTGACTAGACATAAACCACTTACTCAAAAGTAAGATTCTTTAAATTTGTATCAAATCACTCTATATATTTTAAAAACAGTAAATTGAAATATTCAGAATACCCAAATCCCTAAAGACAGAAAAACAGGTTAGTAGGTGCCATGGTTGTAAGGAGAGGAGTAGGAATGACTGCTAATGGATGAGGAGTTCCTGGGGTGATGTAAATGTTCTGAACTTACATAGTGACGAGGGTTGAGCAATTTTGTGAATATAATAAATACCAGTGAATAGCATACTTTAAAACAATGCACTTGGGCTGGAGCGGTGGCTCGGTGGTTATGGCGCTTGCCTGGCATGTGCAAGTACATGAGTTCAAACTCCAGAACCACGTACACAATGAAGTGTTGGTCCAATGATAGCCACATGAAAAACTAAATAAAACTGATTCTCTTTCTCTATAAGAAAAAACAAAAACAATGAATTTTATTGTATGTAAATCACATCATTCATGTGTGTATATGTCAAATTTTTATAAAAATATAAAGCATAGTAGTATACTCAAGATTATACAAGAAAGGGCTGGAGCGGTGGCTCAGTGGTTTCGGCGCTGGCCTGGCAAGCACGAGGACCCGGGTTCAAACCCCAGCACCACGTATACAACTGAGTGTTGGAGCAACTAAGGCCATGTGAAAAACTAAATAAAGTTGTTTCTCTCTTTCTCTCTCTCACTGTCCCTCTCTCTTTAAAAAAAAAAAAATATATACAAGAAAGCATTTAGAAAGGAAAAAACTTCAATTAACAAGTGGATAACAACCTCAGACACTAAACAAAAGATTATTGTGGGGAGTAGTGGTGTACAATTCAGTGGTTGATTGCTTGCCTAGCATGTGTGAGGCCATGGGTTTGAACCCCAGTGCTGCAAAAACAAAAATTAATTAATTAAAAATATATAAACGATGGGCTGGAGCAGTGGCTCAGTGGTTAGAGAGCTTGCCTGGCATGTGTGAGAACCTGGGTTCAAATCCCAATACCACATACACAACTAAGTATCAGAGAAACAAAGGCCTGATGAAAAAATGAATAAAATTGATCCTTTCTCTCTCCACCTCTCGTACTCTGAAAAAAAAAATACACGAATAAAGTTTGCAATGGTTAAGAACTACAATTTACCAGTAGTCAAAGAAATGCAATAATTTTATGGAACTTAAAATATCTATTTCACTTTACTAACTAGAACTTAAACATTATAAAACTTACTTATATCCTCACTGTTTCCTACTATAGTTTTTCTACATAAACTTTTCTCCACACATTCAATTCATAGTAACAATACTTTTTCTTCATATTTGTTTCAGCTGTCTATTGAGCTTGCTACATTATACATTGCTCATTCTTTATAAATAAAGAGGAAAATGGGCATGAAGGAAAATATGCAGGCATGAGGAACACTTTGAATACTAAACTGAATAGCTAAATGAAATAGATAATGGGCTGTGGGACACTAAAGATCTTTAACAAGGGTAACACAAAAGATTTTAGAAAAAAAGTGCAGTATAAGAAATATTTAGGAAAATTAATTAGTAAATAGGACTAAAAGAGAGAAATAACAAAAGTTTTTCTTTTTTTGGCAACGGGAATTGAAACCAGAGGTGCTTAACCACTGAGCCACATCTCCAGCCCTTTTTATTTTTTTGTTTTGAGACAAGGTCTCGATAAGTTGCTTAGGGCCTAAGTTGTTGAGGGTGGCTTTGAACTTGCAATCCTCCTGCCTCAGCCTCCAGAGCCACTGGGATTACAGGAGTGTGCCACCACACACCTAATTTCTAAAAAGAAAAAAATGTAGTCACTTAGGCATTAGGAAATAATAAAGTTTAGAGTAGGCAATAACAGTAGAAATAAAAGAAAACAGATACACAGGATAGGGCAGCACTAAAAATGTGTATGTTTATATACACAGAGAAAAAGATTTAATGGAATATGCATTTCTCACAGGATCACTTTTCTAATTTGCTCCTCAATCATCTTCCCATCAAAGGCAAAGTTTCACTAAGAGAAATACTTATACCAGTTTGAGAAAAAAAAAATCTCCATTTAAAAAAAGGTTATTGACTGTCTACTTTGGGCAGGCACTTATCATTTAAACTCTATCAACTATTCTATGAAATAAGCACTATTAATGACTATTAATAATCTGAGGCCTATGGTCACTTGCCCAAAGCCACATTGCTAGTAAGCACTACAGAGAAGTCCCAAATCTAGCTACGTCTGACCCCAAAACCCCAAAGCCTATACTTTTAACCTTTAAGCTTGATGTCTTACAAGTGAAAATGAGACTAAAATACATATCAAATTTGTTATGCATTAAAATACAAGATTTTTAGACTAAAATACAACATAAACACAAAAACACCCCGAGTAGGAGCTGGAGCAATGGCTCAGTGGTTACGGTGCTTGCCTGGCATTCGGGAGGACCTGAGTTCAAACCCCAGCACCAAGTACACAACCAAGTGTCGGAGCAACAAAGACTAGATGAAAAACTAAATAAAATGATTTTGTCTTTCTCTCTCTCTCACTGTCTCTCTTAAAAAAAAAAAAAAAAGAAAAGAAAACCACCCCAAGTAGATCACCATTACTTTCGTATTTCACCACTTGAAAACATTTAAAACAATATAGAAATTCAATTAATAAGGTTAAATCTCTTCTTGCAGAAAGAATAAACACAGTTCCTGAATGTACGTGAGGAAAAAGTCTACTAACCACGTCTACTATATAAATAAAATTTATTACAATTAAAAAGCATGAACTCAGGCTGGAGCAGTGTCTCAGGGACTACAGCACTTCCATGGCATTCACGAGGACATGGATTCAAACCCAAGCACCACATATACAACAAAGTGTCAGAGTAACGAAAGTCACGTGAAAAACCAAATAAAATTGATTCCCTCTCTCGCTGTCCCTCTCTCTTAGAAAGAAAGACTTAAAAACAAAAGAGCCAGGTGCAGTAGCACTTGCCTGTAATCTCAGCAACTCAGGAGGCTGAAGCAGGAGCATCACAAGTTCAAAGCCAGCCTCAGCAATTTAGTGAGGTCCTTATTGACACCCTGTCTCAAAATCTAAAGTTTTTTTAAAAAAGGGCCAGGAATGTGGCTCAGTGGTTAAGCACCCCTGTGTTCAACCTAGATACCAAAAACAAAAACAAAACAAAGGCATGGGCTCTAGAACCCAAAACACTATAAACAAAGAAATATAACAAAATGAGAAAAAACATTCACGACAACTGGCAACAGCTCTAATGCATAAAGGCATAAAAAAATGCCTATATAAATAAGACAACCAAAACAAGTCCAACATGGTGGAGCTCGCCTTTAATTCCAGCAATCAGGGAGGCTGAGGCAGGGGGATGGCAAGTTCAAGGCCTGCCTCAGCAACTTAGCAAGACCCTGTCTCAAAATGAAAAAAATAACTAGGGGCACAGTTCAGCAGCAGAGCACCTCTGCGTTAAATCCCCAGCACCACAAAAGAGAGCAAGAGCATGAGCAAGAGAGCTAATCAGAACAATAAAAAAGGGGGGCAAAGAGAATCAACAGTTTTCTGTTTATTCATTCAATTTCATGAGAATAAGAACCAAAAGGCAAAAGGAGCTCAACTTCACTAACTGAAGAAAGGTAAATTAAGAAAATAATTTCATATCCCATCTATCTTGTTCAACAATGTATCCCTTGAACTGGACAAACAACTAGAACTCAATAAATATTTCTTAAAGTAATGAGTATTTGTGGTTAGTTTGGATGTAGAAAAAAGAATCCTCTCCTGAATAGTGCTGGAAACAATGTATATTGACACCTTTCAGTAGGGCAAAATGACATCAAAAATTTTACATATGCATACCCTTGTGTGCAGCAATTTTTTTTTAAGAGAGAGAGATAGTGACAGAGAGAGAGAGAAAGAGAAGGGAACCTATTTTATTTAGTTTTTCATCTGATTTTTGCTGCTCCAACACTTAGTTGTGCATGTGGTGCTGGGGCTCGAACCAGGATCCTCAAGCATGCCAGGCAAGTGCTGCAAACCCTGAGCCACAGCTGAAGCCCCTGGGCCCAGAAATTCAACCTACTGGAATTTACATTAAAATATCACATAAGTGCACTTCAAAAGTACAACATTATCCCATATACCATTTATAATAAACTAGAAACAGCTTGAATATCCACCAACAGGGGGCTGGTTAAATACATTACAGTAACACAAACATTATATGGCCATTTAAAAAGATGAGAAACTAGTGTGAGCAGGGCACAGTGGCATACACCTGTATGCCAGTTACCTGCTATCTGGATGGATGAAGCAGGAGGATCCCCAAGTTCAAGGTCAGCCTTGGCAATTTACAGAGACCCTGACTTGAAACAAAATACAAAAAGGGCTAGGGACACAGGTTGGTGGTAAAGTACCCCTGAGTTCAATCTCCAGTCCTGCACAAAAAGAAAAAAGAAGTCTAATATACACTATTTTTTTTTTTTAAAGAAAGAGGGACAGTGAGAGAGACAGAGAAAGACAGAAACAACTTTATTTAGTTTTACACATGTCCTTAGTTGCTCCAACACTTAGTTGTGTACGTGGTGCTGGGGTTTGAACCCGGGTCCTCGTGCTTGCCAGGCAAGCGCCGAAACCGCTGAGCCACTGCTCCAGCCCCCTAATATACACTATTGAGAGATTAAGGCAAACTACGTAACAATGGTGTAGTAAGATGCGATTTTTTAATAGAAATCATAAATGCTAATTTATGTACAGAAAAATGTCCGGGATTCTACGTCAAACACTGATGAATGGTTAATACTCTGGAGAGATTACAGAGGAGCTTTCACTTTCTACTTGATACATTTTTATATTGCTTTAGTTTTTATCGTGTGAATTTATTATCTTTGTAATAAGATGAAAAATGCATGAGGGTTTGATAGGGTATATGACATTAATGCTACAAGATGTTAAACCCTCTCAAATTTGAATTTGAATTCATCACAGCTAAATTCTTAGAATTAAGGTATTAAAAGGGTGATAATTTTGATCTGTTAGTTCCAGAATGTGCCTAAAATCAATCCGCTAATGAGGAACAACAACCCCAAATTAATCTAATGACTGGATTTTGGAAAATATTATGACATGCATAAGATATACCTCTGTTAAAAATTACCAGAGCAGGGGCTGGAGCGGTGGCTCAGCGGTTTCGGCGCTTGTCTGGCGGGCG
>PVKS010024086.1:0-31510 GCA_004027875.1 Aplodontia rufa | reverse complement strand
TCAACCTATAAATTATATCCCAAATCCTTCTTCTCATCTCTACTATTATACCTTTTAGTCATTTTTTTTTTGCAATTGTGATCAAAATACCTGACAAGAAAACTTTAGAGGAGAAATATTTACTTGGGGCTCACAGCTTCAGAGGTCTCAGTCCACAGATAGTAAACTCCATTGCTCTGGACCCAAGATAAGGCAGGAATGGAAGAAAGGTATGAAGGAGGAGAGCATATGAGGACATGGCCACCAGGGAGCAGAAAGAGAGCTCCACTCACCAGAGACAAAATGTATACCCCAAAGGCACATCCCTGGTGACTTATCTCCTGCAGTTACAACCTACTTGCCTTCAGCTACTGCCCAGTTATTCCTTATCAGGGGATTAATCCAACGATTGGGTTACAATTCTCATCATCTAATCATTTCACCTCTGAAACTTTTGCATTGTCCCACACATGAGCTTTTGGGGGACACCTTATATCTATGCTACAACAATACCCTGTCCCAAACCACAATTCACTATCTCCTTCACTGGAGTCAGAGCTTTCTTCAAGCCCCCAGCTTCTGTTCCTGCTATCTGTTACGCTATGAATGTGGGTTGGCCCCCAAAATATCATGTGTGATGATGCAGTAAGGCTGAGGTGAAATGATTGGGTTATAAGAGTCTCAACCCAAGCAGAGAATCAGTCCCTTTATAGGGATTAATTGGCAACTGAAGGCAGGTAAAGTGGGTCTAGAGAAGGTGGGCATTGTGGGCATGTCTTTGGGGTGTAGATTTTGCATCTGGCATGGAGTTTCTTTCTCTTTGTGTCCTGGAGCCATGCCTCAACCCACTCCCTCCTCCGTTCTCTTCAGCCATGATGTTTGCCTCACCTCAAGCCCGGAGGAATGGAGCCTGCCTTCCATGGACTAAAACCTTTAAAACCATGAGCTCCCAAATAAACACCTCCTAAAATTGTTCTTGTTAGGTCTTTCAGTCACAGCAACAAAATGCTGACTAAAATGTTCTCTTATAGTTCATTTTCTACAGTGTAGAGACAGAACTCTTTATATAATGTATCATGATTATATCACTTCCATTCCCAAAACTCTAAATTAGTTTCCACCGTTAGAATAAGTATGAAAGTCTTTCTATGACTCTAGAAACAAATGATAGGCGTATTCTCAAAGGACACTGAAATCAAATAGAAATTCTCCCAGTGGCTAAACCTGGAACAAGGTGAGCACCAGAATAAATGACAGAGAAATGGATTAGAATCCAAAGTATAAAATCAATGTCCATGAGTTCACACCGATATGAAGTCATAACTGAACAAACAACTGAACGGCAGAGAACAGGCAAATCTCTGGTGCAAAAGAATTTCAAACAAGCTGCATAAAAATATCTCCTTCAAGGAGAGGGAGATAAATCTAAGCATGGGATGCCAAAATTGAGTATGAAAATGAGGGAGAAATAGCAATGGACATTTGGGGAACAGCAGTTCAGTCAGGTGACCAAGACCAGCAGCATTCGTGGTAAGTCATACTGAGAATAGTATCCCTGATGTGAAGTGCTAGGAAAGCTGAAATAAATTTATGGGCTTCCTCTTAGGAACCTACAAGCCCAATCTAAAGAAAATAAATTTATATTAAGGATAATTCTATGGTGTCTGATGAGTACTTCTCAAACACAAAACCATCAAAATCATGCAAAGTTTAAGAAATTATCACAGCCAAGAGGAGGCCAAGGGGTTATGAGGGCTAAGTGGAATGTGGTTTATTGAGCAAGATTCTGGGACAGAAGCAAACATTATGCAATAAAGAATAAACTCCAAGTAAAGTCTGGACTGTAGTTTGAGATCATGTTGTGACATTGACACTTGTGTTGTGATAAATGCATCAACAAGTGTAAGATTTTAATGATAGGGAAACTGTGTGTAGGATACAGGAAAACTCTGTTTAATTAGCAACACTTTTGTACTTCTGAAATTGTTCAAAAATTATTTGGAAAAAAGAAAACACCTCTTTTTATGTCCTACAAGGCCACCTCTGTGTTGTATCTCCTTATACCATTCCTCTTGCCTCTCTACTCCAGATGCAATGGTGCTCTTGTTACTCTTACTCAGGGCCTTTGCTGAGCTCCGTCCACTCCCTGGGATGCTCCTCCCCCACATGTGCTCACTTCAGTCATGTCTTGATTGAAATATCACCTCTGCACACATGTTTGATCTGCCTACCTTACATAAAATTACATACTCTTATTCTCTATCCTGTTTTAGTATTTTGTTTTTACTTCATTGAATTTGGTATGTTCACACATTATAAATTCATTAAGTTACTTATTGTCATTCTTTCTCACTAAAGAATAAATTTCATGAGGCTGGAGTGGTGGCTTAGCGGTTACAGGGCTTGCCTGGCATGCATGAGGACGTGAGTTCAAACCCCAGCACCATGTACACGACAAAGTGGTGGAGCAACAAAAGTTACATGAAAAACTAAATAAAATTGATTCTCTCTTTCTCTCTCTCTCTCTCTCTGTCCCTTTCTTTAAAAAAAAAAAAGAATAAATTTCATGAAGGTGGAATATTGTTTGCCTTGTTCACTCTTGTGTCTCCTGCTCCTAGAAGAATGCCTGGGCATAATCGGTGATTAATAAAATGCTTGTTATTTGGGTTAGTGAATGGATTTAAATATTTCCTCACTGTTGCAACATGATACTTCCATAAGCCAGATGCTTTCAAATAAAAACACTTCAACCCATACAGCGTTATTAATTCTGCCAAGCACTTCACATGCATTTCATTCTTCTCTGTGACTGACAGTTCTGTATGATACAAAAAGTAACCAAGGCCTAAAGATGTTTCCTTACTTGCTTTAGACCATATGGTAAGCTCAGTTACACATACTCTCACATGTGGGATTTTCTACTGGAGCATATATAGATGATTTTGTCTTCCTTTCACCTTCAATCACACACACACACACACACACACACACACACACACATGCACTTTAATTTGTAAGGCAATTTAGACACAGAGTTGTTTATGTGAATTTTCTCTTCTACCTTAGTATTGCTCAAGTGAGATCATTTTGATCTCTGCCTTAGAAGTGTAAAATTAGCTCTTGTTGGTGAGATAAAAAGGAGGTAATGGATCTGAAGGGGCCTAAACTCCCTATCAACTTTTGGGACTGAGTTAGAGACTTTAAAAGGATTTAGACCTGTGAATATAATCTACCATTATGATGAATCTCCAAAACTTTAAGTCAGGATGTTCACGACTTTGCGTGCTTCACAGATATTTCCAAATGCCCACACTAGGTGCTGTCCTGGAGGCAGGCATAGGAGGACCAAGGGTACCACTGGATCTTGCAGGTCTTTACAATCAGTTGAGATATAAATTACAAGAAAAATATTAGCAGTTACAAGGTAATAAAAGAACAAATGCCAAAAAGAAGCTTTTGTGATCCACACAATAAGTGAAAGATCAAGAGACTTGAGAATGAGATCTAGTACCGACTAACAGGGAGGAAGAAGCCAGATCTGTGATAATAAGGTAGAAAATAATCACACAAAAAATCTAAAATGACCATCTGTCAATGCAGGTGTAAATATATAACTTGCATTTATGACCATTTCTGTTTTCTTCCATGCACATATTCCAGAAACTGAGAGCTTCTGTTAAGAATGTCCTATTATTGTCTCTTTTGTTAGTTGGTGTTTTGTTGTATGACCAAAGTGACAAACAACTTAATGGAGGAAAAGTTTATGTTGGCTAACAGTTTCAGAGGTTTCAGTACCTGGTGGGCTAGACCATTGCTCTGGGTCCGAGGTGAGGCAGAACCTCATGTCAGAAAGGTGTGGTGGAGGAAAGCAGCTCAGCTCACAGCAGCCAGGAAACAGAGAGAGACACAAAGAGAGATGGAGGGTGAGGGAGGGAGAGAGAGAGAGGGACCCAGGACGAGATAGAGTCCCCAAGGCCATGACTTCATTGAGCTACTTTCCCCAACCATGTCTCACTTGCCAACATTTTCCTCCACCTCCCAGTAGTTGATTTGGGTACCAATGGATCCCATCACTTCCCAGAAATACCAACTCTGAACACTGCTGCATTGGGGACCATGCCTTCAACACAAAAGATTTGAGGATAACTCCAGATCTAAATATATCAATTATCATAGGAAATATATAATGAATTCCACTCCTATAAAAAAGAAAACGGCCTGAAAATATAGGCAATTTTCAGAGTCGCACACCGTATTTCCATTTACATTGAGGTTCTGCCTGTTTTTTAAAGAATGTAGTCATTATCAAAGCATTTTCTGGGGGAGGAGAGAAGTAATAGGATCAAGTCGTATTTTAATCCCATGTTTCCCACGAAATATTACTAGTCCTTTTTTGAAATCCACACTAATTTGTCTATTTTTCCGAATAACAACCACCACTGTTAATCCTAGTACATCTTCAGTCTTCAGCCTTTCTCCTTCTACCACTAGAGTGCACCAAAATATTTATTACAGACATAAAGAGCCCAATGGCTGTGCTTCAATTATAGATTCTCCTCTTTTCTCTTTATTGTGCTACACTGTTCCTTAAACATTGAAGTATCTGCAAGAGATTAGGCATAGCACAGGACCCCTAGTTTATAGAAAAATAATTACTTTCATTTTTTGGAATCAGGCAAGGGCTATGGCTTCATTCAATAGCCAAAACTGTAATGAATCACTCTTTTTGGTGTGTGTATTTTAAATTATAAGTTTGTGCTGGAAGTGGAGGAGGTAGTCTGTTTGGCAACCGTAATAGAACAGCTTGAAATACATACAATCTTGGCAGGAAATTTGGCAAAAGAGTCATTCGAGACATCATTGAGCCAGTGGTGTTCTGCAAATTCCTGGAACACACTTGGGAATATACAATTTTTACAATCCAGACTATTATCCATGTATTTCAGTGTTTCATCCCATAAACGTCACCTTAATACATACAGTGTGCTTGGCATTGGATGGGCTGAGTTCTAGGATGGATCTCATGCACACAGTAACATGGCTTAGTGATTTGGCATTCTAATTGAGGTCTACAAAATATCCTGCTTCCAAAAGCATTTCTGTTATAGTAAATTCTCCTGTAATGTTTGCCTTGACATCGAAGTTCAATATTAGAAGGTCATTGTTAATGAATAAAGTCATATTTCCAGGATATCTTATTAAATAATATTTTATTCAAGAAAGTTAACTCATAGAATTATTAATAATGATAACAGTGATGATAGCAGCTCCCATTTATTTAGGCTTAATTAAGTGGTTTGTTTGTTTGACTTACTTCTATAAAGTACTTGTTACCATCATTACCATCACTTTATAGATACTTAATCTGAATAGATAGATTAAACAGCTTGTCCAAGAAACATAGATAGTGAATTGTAAAGACACATTGAAATTCAGTCAGTCATGATTCAAAAACATGTTCTTTTTTTGAGTCCCAGGGATTGAACACAGGGATGCGCAACCCCTGACCCACATTTCCAACCCGTTTTTTTATTTTCTTCTCAAGAGAGAGGGAAAATGAGATATAAAGAGACAGAGAGGGAATCGATTTTTATTTAGTTTTCCATGTGGCTTTCTTTGCTCTGACATTTTGTTGTGTATGTGGTGTTAGGGTTCAAACCCGTGTACTCATTCATGCCAGGCAAGTGCTGTAACTGCCGAATCACTGCTCCAGCCCTCTCAGCCCTTTTCATATTTTATTTTGATACAGGGTCTCACTAAGTTGTTTAGGACCTTGCTATAATCTCTATTCTATATGATGGCAAATCCCAATTTTGATCACCAGTCTATGCATTTCCTCTAAGTTGTAGACATATATGATTGTTAACTTGATATTTCCATTTGAATGTCTCAAACTCATCCCAATAATAATATGTTGAAAACTGATGTTTTTATGTTTTTATTTCTACTATTCGCCAGTGGTCATGTATGACTACACCACAAAATAGATACTGTTTTCTCCCTCTCTTTTTCTTTACACACACACACACACACACACACATACAATCTTTCTCATTTCAGTTAAAATTATTACAATCTACCTATTGTTAAAGATAGGATTATGGGATACATGCCTCTCTTAATTGGTTTCTCATCCCTTCCATATCCAAAACATGTGCAGACTCTATTGGCTTTGCTTTCAAAATGTACACCAATCTTTTCATTATTCCAAACTTAATTTAAGCCACCAGCTTCACTCACTGAATTAGTTACTATTTGGGCCCTTGTTTCCTTTTTATATCTCTCTACCACCATGAAATCCATTTTCTATGTGGAAATCACTGTTAACTTGCATAAACAAGTCAGAAATACCATACTTTAAAAAAAATGTGATACTTTCCTGCTGTATTTAAATCCAAATTCTTCTCTATAACAAATTCTCCATGTACTCCTCCTTCCCTTTCTATTTAACATCTGCTTAGGGCCCTCTAACCCCTTGCTTGCAATGTTCAAGTTATAATGATGATATGCAAATTCCCCAAGCAAGCTAATTTCATAATGGCATGAAATGTTTCTACACATTTCCCTCTGGTAGCTCTTCCTAGCTCTTCACATGGTTGGCTCCATCTAACTCTTCAGGTCTTAGCTTAAACATTTGCTTCTCTTGGCCATCCTTCTTAACTACTATATATAATCTACATTTGTTGCTCTCTGTTTCTGTACTTTTTAGTATTGGTCACTATCTATAGCCATTTAATTACTTTTTTCCCCAGCATTATGTATCAAACTCAGGGGTGATCTGCCACTGAAGTACTTTGGTGGCCTTTTTTATTTTGAGACAGGGTTTCACTAAGTGGCATGGACTGCTTTCAAACTGCCTCAGTCTCCCAAGTACCTAAGATTACAGAGATGGGCCACCATGTCTGGTGCCATTAAATTACTTCTTATTTATGTGATTGTTAAAAAATGACCCATATCAAGTCATACATTTTAACAGGTCAGGGAATTATTTTCTCTTATTCTCCATCATATTTCCATTGCCTAAGAATCTGATATCCAGAATCCAGATTTCACATTCATTAAATAATTAAATTACTGCTAAGTAATCTATCTACAGGGAACACATGTAAAAATTAAGAAAAAGACAGCTAAAATTCAAAGGGAAGGAAAGGATATAAATGATAAAGAGAAACCAAAAGAGCCAAAATTACCAACAACAATAAAAAAATACCTATGATTTTAAGAGACAAAGTTATATAATCTATCACATCAGCTGGTTTGAAATATATACTCTACTATATGAACTAATTCAACCTACCATCTTATTTATTTTATACTATTTTTTGTTTTTATTTTTGTTATGTTGTACAATCATAAAATCATATGGAATAACAATATGATATAGCCTTGATCCTAATCCAGAATCATCCCTACATCACACCCCAGACTCTTGATTCTTCAAATATTTCCCCTCTATGACAATTTAAATGACAGTCTATAAATATATATGATTGTGTATATACATATGATTGTGAATATATATAAATGATTGTGCATTTTCTAGAATTAAATGATTGCATAAATATTATTTGGCTTCCTGGTGGAGTAAAGAATAAGCACATTTTTGATTCCCCCCTACACACCTCCCTATCATCGCTCCCTTTCCTCTTCCTCCCTACTCTCCCCTCATATATCTATGTTTCCCCTAGATTTTGTGTTGTTTTGACGTTAGTGAGTCTAGTATATGAGCTTGACCTTTCATCCAAGCCTGGGTTTTTCTCCAGCCTCTACAAATGAGGGGAAAAAATTGGCTCTTCAGTCCCTGGGTTTGGCTAATTTCACTCAGCATAATTTCTTCCATTGCCATCTATTTACCTTCAAATGCTGTAATATCATCTAATAGATGAGTAGAACTCATATATATATATACACACACACACATATATGTACATAAATATATATATATTGAAATTTGCATACATACATACATACACATACCACA
This sequence comes from Aplodontia rufa, assembly GCA_004027875.1. NCBI lineage: Eukaryota > Metazoa > Chordata > Mammalia > Rodentia > Aplodontiidae > Aplodontia > Aplodontia rufa. The sequence goes on along the minus strand of PVKS010024086.1, from coordinate 23,550 downwards.
GCTTTGGGATCCATTCATTCAGTGAGTAGATTCCATAATTTAGCTATAGCAAATTGAGCTGCTATGAACATTGATTTTGCTGTGTCATTGTAATATACTGATTGTGGCTCTTCTGAAAAAATACATTATCTTACCACCTTATTTAAAGAATAAAATATTTGGTCATCTCAACACATTTTAGAAATTTCAGTGCTTATTTGTGGCAAAGAACATTAGCAAATTAGGCATAGAAGGGAATGTTCTTAATGTAACAATGATTTCTACAATACGCTTACAACAAACCTTATTTTTAATAACTTAGCATTAGATATTTTCTTTTTAATTTCATCTACAAAATGAATTTGCCCACCAACTAGCCATTGTAGTAATAACAATACTTAAAAAATAAAATGATTAAAATTTGGGGAGACAAAGCTTACTGTAATTCATTAATATGAGTATTTACATGGTAAGTCAAAGTAAAAAAGCTTCACATCTGTAAAATTAGAATACATGAGCATAGGAAGCTTCCTGTTGATTCAACTAATAAATAAAAATTATTTACATTTCTATCCAAAAGTATATACAGTTCCTTAGAGCCGGTTTTAATGTGATTAGATCAGCTAAAATTCCATTTTTTCCCCTTTTCATACAACTGACTGAAAATCAGTCCTCAAGCTGTTGTAATCTAAGTCAGAGGAATGATTTTGGATATAAGATCATTAATTTTTGTGAAAGAAAGAACTAAAATAAAGGAGAATAATTATATTTCCTAAAGATGGATGTGTTCTGCAGAAGGAAATGGAGCTTAATGTCATTACATTTAATTGTTCTGCCTTTCCATATTCTACAAATAACCAAGATTTGAAATATTAACAAATTCAATGATTATAAAACTTGCATTAGAACTTATGCAGGCAGGAAGACTAAGTGAAAGTCATGTATAGATAAGTTTCTGAAAAGTACAGGTAAAATTTTCTTTTGAAATTTGCCAACACAAATTTTTCTCCCAAATTTTCAGCTTGAAGTTACATTAGAAATATTTTAATTACTTTCAAAATATAATTATTCCCTTCCAGAATGGCAATTTAGTATGTTAGAATCCTCAATGAAATGTTTTTTAAAGTTCCTTTGGCATAACAGAAGTTTCTCTATGATGGGATTTAACCCTAAGGCATGCCTATATATTACTTATTTTCTGTTTTAATACAATTATTCACTTTTAAATAAATTTCACTAATTACAGACTATGGGTAACAATGTGCAAACAGGGTTATCACATTTATTAATTTAGTAAGTACTATAAGTTAAGTCTGGTATGTCCCCAAAAGTTCATGTGTTAAAGGTTTAGTCCTTGTCCCCTAGCACTACTGAGATGAAGTAGTGGCAGGTCTTTTGCTCATTGGGGTATGGCCTTGAAGGGAAAAGTGGGACCCCAGCCCCTTCCTTCCTTTCTTTTTCTCTTCCCAGTGATGAGAGAGTAAATTTGCCTTACTATATTCTTCGCCTATGATGTGCTACCTCATCACAGGCCCAAAAACAATGGGATCAGTTGATCATAGACAAAAATTCCTTAAACTGTGACCCAAAATAAACTTTTTTTCTTCATGAAGTTATCTCAGCTGCTTGTCAGAAGAAGGGAAAGTTGACTAAAATAGTAGTAAGTAGTAGCGGCTGATGCTATGAAATCTAAGTCCAGAAAATTCATAAAAAATTATAAAGGTCACTTCTCCATGATTGAGGTGATAAAAAAAAAAAGCTTCTAGAAGAGGGGACAAAATGAGTTCAAAGATTGGCTGAAAGCACAGTGAAGGGGACAACAAAAGAAGAGTCACAAGCATAGTAAAGATTAAAGAGGTTTGCATGCCATAATTCACCCAGCGTGAAATAGGATGTGGAGCCACTGAAAGATTTTAAGCTGGAAGGATCATCCCTAGAGCCTTTAGGGAGTGTGGCCTGGCTAACACCTCGAGTCCATTCTTCTAGCCTTCAGAACTGTCAGACAACAAATTTCTTTTGTTTTAAGTCATCTAGTTTGTGACCATTTTGATGGCAACCCTAGGAAACCAACACAGAAGCTGTTGCAGTGTTATGGACTGAAATGTGCCCACCCTCATCTCCCTGTCAAATCCATATTTATTTTTAAGAGAGAGAGGGACAGTGAGTGAGAATCAATCTTATTTAGTTTTTCATGTGGCTTCTGTTGCTCCAACACTTCATTGTGTACGTGGTGCTGGGGTTAGAACCCCCATCCTTGTGCATGCCAGGCAAGCACCATAACTGCCAAGGCCTGCCCCATCCCTGTAAATCCATATGTTGAAGCCCTAATCCTCAACACCTCCAAATGTAACAGGGATTTTAAGAGGTATTTAAGTCAAAATGAAGCTGATGTGGGTTTTCATCTAAACTGACTTGTGTCCTCATAAAAAGACGAAATTTGGACACAGGGACATGTGTACAGAGAAGAAAGACCATGTGCGGACAAAGCAAGAAGGCAGCCATCTGCAAACCAAGAAAAGGACCCTCAGGAGACACTGAACCTGCTTAATGGTTAACCTGAATTTTCAATTTGATTAGATTAAGATACACCTAAGACTCAGAGGCCTCTAAGATTAAGGGCCTTCTGATTGTGTCAACGAGGGTGTTTCTACAAATGATCAGCATAGTAAACTGAAAGCAGAGACTCACCCTAACGGTGGGCAGCACTGTCCAATAGGTTGGGGTTTAGATGGAATAAAAGCCAGAAGAACAAGAAAGCAGTAGGTGCAAGTCAGATTCTTCTTGAACGGGTCCTTGATTGCTTCTGAGATTTTCTGATGATATCAGACTCCCGCTACTTGACTCTTCCAAATGTGCACTCTGCTCAGTGATTCTGCAGGGAATTTTCAGGCCTTCAGTTCAGACTTCAGTTCCATAGGATGACATCCTTAGGAATCCTTTTGTTCTGAGGTTTCAGCATCCTGGACTGCACAACTCCTGGTTTCTGCAGCTCTCTAGTCTGCAGGCAGCCATTGTGGGGCTCTCCAGCCTCTGGTTGTATAAGCCAATCTGCTAAATCCCTTTATATATCCTGTTGATTCTGTTCCTCTAGAGAACTCTGACAAATATATCTGCTAACAACCTGGTCTCAAACTTCTAGCACCCTGTACTGTGAGCAAATGCATTCCTAATGTTTAAGTCACACAGTCTATGATATTTTGATATGGCATCTCTAGCAAATTAATACACAAAATAATAAATCCTTGAAATTGAGAGATGGATGGACAGAAGTGCACAGGTTTAAGATTTGGTAACAAGATGAAATTGATACTACCTGGTGAGTCAGTTCTGTCGAGAATGAGGGTGGGGGAAAGGACCCTGACATGGGCCACTGAGTTCTTGGTGGAGGTTTTCACTGAAAGAAGGAAGAAGAAGTTCTGTAAGGAGGAAAGGGGGAGATGTGAAATTAATTGTTAGGAATCCTTGGAGTTGGAGGTGCTTTGACAGGGTAGAAGTGGTCAGTTAGCTATTGAACATGCAGGTTTGGTGGTCAGAAAAGCAATTCCTTCTAGAATTGTAACTTATAAAATCATGATTGTATAGAAAGCCCATGGGGTCAAAGGAGGTGATGTGATTACATAGGAGAGCCTGGAGACAAAGGACAGAAGAGAGCTGAGGATCTGGGGAACACCAACACATTAGGACGAGGGTGAGGAAGACCAGACCATGAAGACTGTGTGCAGTGACATGGGTGTTAAAGTCTGTCATGATGGAGAGAAAAAACCCCAGATGTGTCAATCAAGAGCCATGGCATAGTCTCCCAGAACCTTTTCAATTAAATGGTAGTGACCAATTCAAAGTCAGGCTCATGTGAGGCACAGGAGAGGGAAGCACCAATAAATGTAGCTGACTCAAGGCAGAAGACAATATAGATGCTATGGCATCCCATAAGGTCTTAACATCAAGGATGACTTATTTTTCAAGTACTGTAGACAACTAAGTATGGCCCAATGTTTACAGAAAGGAATTAATGGAGATGAGGAACAAAAGGAAGACAATTATAAGTAAATATACCCAAGGAAATAAGAAAGCTTAGACATCAAGAACATAAAGGAATTAGCTTTATATAGGAGGAGCAATAACTAGGCTGTTGAGAAAGAAAACATGAAAGTAGGATGGGACAGGGGTGTGGGGAGAGTATTCAAGGTACTTTGAAGAAATTGGTAGATGAGGTTGCTGGAAACTCGAGTTTCTACTTTCATTGGAAATAGAAGGGCACGGTACATACTATAGATTGTGGTAAACTGAGAGAAAACAGAGAAGCAAGAGAGTTGAAGCAAGCTGAGGTGGTTCAAATAGCTTCTGTGATGAAAGGGATAGAGTTCTACCTAGGGACAGATTAAGCTGGTATGGCAATGAGAAGAATAGACTATTTGCGGGCCCCAGACTTCTTCACTGTGTATATGTTTCTTCAGCAAAGGTCACTGGTTCAGGAACTGGGAACTGAGACGGCAACCTGTGCTATGGAATTAATCAATTCAAATTAATATCCCAAGTATTTATAAAGCACCTAGTTTGTGCCAGGCAGAATATCTGAGCCTGCTGATTAGAAGCAACTTGAGGCATAGTCTCAGAGCTAAGAATTTTATGACACCTGATTTATTTACTACATAAAGCAGGGGATTAAGTCAACACACATAAAACTTTAGAATGTGTAAAACACAAGGGTAAAACAAAGCAACATACAACTACAAGAATTGAAAGGACAGGAGTTTGTAGGTATGTTGAGAGGTTTCTACATGAGAATAGCCTGCCAGGAGTTATCATTTGATCCTTTACACAGTTTGTGTTTTGGGTATTATTTGTCCCCATTTCATTGATGAGACAACAGGCTCAGAAGGAAGGATAATGCAGGGGGATGAGTAACGTTTGTTCAGAACTATCTTCCTCCCTCCCTCTCTTCCCCTTCCTTTTTTTAGAAATATTTTTTAGTTGTAGATGGACACAATGCTTTTATTTTATTATTATTTTTATGCCATGCTGAGGATTGAACCCAGTGCCTCACACAGTCTAGGCTAGCACATTTCTGTTGAACTACAAACCCAGGCCCTCCTCTTCCTTTTTTTTTTTTTTAAGTTTGGTTTCCCCAGGTATACTGAGGTATATTTGACAATGAAATTATATATATGTAAGGTACACAATGTGATGCTGATATGCATATACTTTATAAGGTTATTGCCAAAACCAAGCTTATTTACACTTCCATTGCTTCACATAGTTACCTTTTTTATGTGTTTGGGGGGGGAATGCTTAAGGAATACTGTTTAGCAATTTTCAAATATACAATATAGTCTTGTTAACTTTAGACCTCAAAACTTATTCATGTTCATAACTGAAACTTCATAACTTTTGATCAACTGAAAATTTTCTCTTGGATCATTTTATCTTTCTGCTTAAAATTTCTAGATAGGAAAAATATATCTATATATTTATATGCATATAGATATATATTCATCCATCATAACCAGTGGCAATGTGGTAAGAACAATTTGACAGGTGCTAAACCAATGCAGTTTGACTCCATGACTCTATCATAATTCTTTTTGATCCAAGAAAATATTTTAGAACATTAAGAGAAATCAATAGATAGTATATCTTTCAGACAACATTTCATGGTTATTAATTCTTCCCATAGGATGTTAACAAATGGGTGGCAGCAGTTTGAGATAATTGCTCCACTAAGGGCCTAGAGTGCAAATAGTGTTAGGTTCTAATTAGAGAATCTTCGTATATTTCCAATCACCCTAAAACAGGGTAAATTTCACATACCACGAAGAAAACTGCGGAGCCTGTTAGCATAGTTGGCTGACTGGCTCTGAATAAAGATTGCTCAAAGCCTGGGGGTAGTGTCCGTGTTTTCCTTAGAAACAAATTTGGCTCTAATGCCAAAATAAATGGGTAGCCAATGCTCAATGTTCTGCACTATTAAACACACTTGGAAAATTTTTGAAGCAGGTGTTAACTAATCACTCACCATAGCCACAAAAGAAATCAATAGAGCAACTTCCTGGGAATCCCTCTGAGATAAATTAATTGTTAAATGTACTTCCTTGGTAGCTGAAGGATTTGAGCTGATCCATTAAATTAAAGATAAGCCAATAAACTGTTGGAAGGCTTCTGGCATACAAAAATGACTTTCAGTTTTAGAATCTCAAGGCATTGTTTCTGAAAATAATTATGGTACATGATCAATTGCCGTTTAATGCTATCCTCACTAATGCAGCTACATAATCATGTTCTCATCATGAAGAAAAATATCATTTTCCTATTCTCCATGATAAAAAGATATGCATCTATTTAATCTAGAAATATCAAGTCACTAATGTAAAAATTCAAAAGGAAAAAAGTAAAGAAAATGCATTCCTGATTTTTATAATGCTTAAAAATGTCATCTAAAGACCATTACCCTCTGATGTTTCAGGGTACACCTGTAAATTAGTGTTCCTAGGGAGTTTGCATAGCTAGTTCCATTACAAAGCAGCAATGAGACTTTGTTCATATGAACCTATAAAATAGTATAAAATGCTAATACCTAACAAAGCAAACTAGAGTGCATTTTTATCTTTTTTTATTGAGAGATTTATTATTGAACAACCATACAAGTTTTTAACAAAATAATATAAAATGTGTACTCCAGGATTTAGTATATAAAATAGGTACAGCATAAACGTAATGATTGCCTTGGTTATATCGGAAGAAATGCTCAAGCTAAATATTTATGTTGGGTAATATAAATTCAGTCCAGTAATTCATGTTCTTAATGCTGTATAGAGTGAAACACTTTATACAATTTTCATTCTCTCTCTATCTCTCTTTCTCATCTTATACACATAGTCTTCAGAAATATGTTTTATCCTTTTTTCCAAAATGCCTGTCTCAGAATAGCACAGCTGGTGATTAAGATGCTTTTTGAAGGCATATAACCTCAGTTTCAACCTTGAGTCTCCCACTTCTCAACTGTGGTCCTAGGCAAATAACTTAAATTCACTAAATTTCAGATTCTTATTTTGTGAAAGTTAAAATAATCATAACACCTACTTTATGAATTTATTAGGAGGATTCCATGAGATAATGTATTCAGGTTTGTTATACAGTCTGGCACAAAATAAGTGTTTTAAGTACATTTTTGCTGAATGCATAGATAAATGAATAAATGATGAAGGAAAGTCAAAATATTCTGTCTTGTTCCCTATCCTTGACATCTGTGATGTGAACCAATGCTTATTAATAGTAAAAGAAAGAAAAACTACAAAAGTTATAATGAATCATATGTCCTTGTGTACTACCGTGGAAAGTTACCAAGGACAAATTGTGCATGAAGAATTCAATAGTTCTCTTTCCACTAAATGCCACATTTAATGATGAAAGTTTTCTCATTATGATAATTTTCTTTTTCCACAAAGATATGTTGGATATAATGCCTGAAAATTATCCTTTACATACTTGTCAGTCCCCAAGTAAAAAAGAAGCCCATAAAACAAAGATGAATTTCAAAACCTTTTAACTAGAAGCATTGATTTTATAAGTTTAATTATTGCTTTCAAATGATACTGATAATTTTAATAAATATTTTTAATATCCATTATATGCCCCACATAGTTTATTTTTTTGAATCCTCATCATAGCCATGTAGAATTGGTATTACAATCCTTCAATAGAGAAATAATGACTGGTACACACAGACTATTTTTTTATCATGATGCCCTGAATTTTCCTCCATACTTTAGTCCATATGATTGTTGTACTTATTATTATTATTATTATTATTATTATTATTATTATTATTCTGGGTTAGACATTTAATACTAGATAAATGGTTGTGAAACTCATTCCTCCTTTTAAAATGCCTCTTCTAGTTTACATTATAATACTATACATTATGAAATATAATCTTTGCCATTGTTCAGTAAAATAGAAATTATTACTCTTGCCAATATGTAGATAAGTAAACTATGACTAAGGAAGTTAATTGACTTGCCTAATGACTCACATCCATTAAATGCAGATCAAAAGGTAAACTGAGTTCTTCCTCATCAACAACTCAATAAAATACAATTTAAAAATGAAATATTATTTTCACCTGTTAAATGGGCAATTTTAAGAACATGATAATAGGTACTGTTTATAAAGTTATATGGAAATCATCATTTCCATATATTTTAGTGGATATACAAACTGATAAAATCATTCTAAAGAGTCAATTTATAATGCAACTCTCTTCATGGGGTGGTTATGTTTTTCTGCCTTCTCAAAGTCAAATTGGTCATTTGGTTTGATTTGGCCAATTTTTAGTGAGCTAAAAAGAAATTTGAAAAATGATCATGTACTTCGTAGTTTGTCCTCACTGCCTGACTAACCAGATTTATCCAAGACTATGGCTAGCCCCAAAGTGAAGATGAAGACCAGAGTGAATATGGCATGGGACAGAGTCCAAGCAACTCTGATGATTTCTATCAAGAACCATTCTCTTAAGCTTTTGAGATTCTGAGTTGTCCATCCAATATAGCCTACTAACATAATGGAATATTTCCCACTGAGAATTTATACTAAACAAATAGTTAAGAATGTTCACCAACTGGGGTGTGGGTGATGTGGGGTGATTCTGGATTAGAATCAGGTGCATATCAGGTTGTTACTGCATATGCATGTAGGATTGTACAACAACACAATTCCTCAATTAAATTTTAAAAAAAGAATGTTCACCAAACTTTAGTTAAATGTATCTCCTTGACAGAGAACTTGGGTGGAATCCAAATGACTATCAGAAAAGTTGCAAATAAATCATGTATATCTAAGTATAAAAAAAAAAGCCAAAGAATGGCCATGACACTAAAAACAAAACTAACAATCAAAACAGAACAACAAACAAACAAACAAAACCTCAACATGACAAATTAAAAGGAGGGTCTATCCTTCATAATCACAACTTTAAACTTTTTTTCAAAAGTGACATAAATCACGGTGTTTGTTATGACTTGGATCTGGAATGCACCAGAATACTCAGGTTTGAAGATTTGGTCTCTACTGCAATAGTGTTCAGAGACTGGGTCTTTGGAAGTGATTGGATCAAGGCGACTCCGATTTCATTGGTGGCTTAGTCCATTTATAAACGAATGGACTACTGAAAGGTGGTGGGAGCTGTTGTGGGGGGATCTGCTCAAAGGGAGTTGGTCCTTGGAGACATGACCCTGTGGTCTCTAACTTGTTCTTTACCTTTCCTCTGACTTCCTTTCTTTGCTCTCTCGCTGCCAGGAGATGAACAGCTTTTCTTTGTCACGCCCTTTTACCTTGATGTTTCTGCTTAGCTACAGGCCAGCTGACCATGCACTGAAACCTGTGAAACTATGAGCCAAAATAAATCTTGCCTTCTTTTAAGTTGTTCATGTCAGTTATTGTGGTCACAGGGACAAAAATCTGAGTAACATAGTGCTTACAGAATTATTTCTAGACTGTTTACATTTAATTCTAAATGCATATTCTTTTTAAACAGGGTCTCACTAGGTTGCTTAGGTCCTTGCAACATTGCTGAGGCTGGCCTTGAACTCATGATCTTCCATCTCAGCCTCCTGAGTTGCTGGAATTTCCGATGCATGCCATTGTGCATAGTCTAATTCTAACTACATCTTCTTATTTGGATTTCCTACTTTCTGTTCAATAAACTTTTAAAGATCAATAATTGCAATGGAAATAACATCTCACAGAAAAGTTGCTTACATATCTAATAATAAACCCTATTCTCCTTGATTTATATCATGCCTCATCTTTAACGTTAAAATTATTTTCATGATGAATGGAAAGGAATTTATGAAGGTGTGGTTTTGGTCACTGTCTCTATAACTGCTAAGTGTACTGTGATATCCTGGATTGAATCTTGAAACAGAAAATGAACATTATAGAAAAATTGGTGCAATCCAAAGTGAAATCTAGAGTTAGTTAATAGTAATGTGCTGTCAGGTTTTTAGCTTTGCCAAATGTACCAGGGTAAGGCAATGCAAGATATTAATGATGGAAAAATATTGGAAAAGTGTGATAGTCAGAATAATGGGATTCTGAGGATATCTAGAACCTATGAATATGTTAGTCTTAAGGGTGCCTATTTTAGCTTTTTTCTTGCTGTGACTAAAAGATCTGAAAAGAACAGTTTTAGGACAAGAAGAGTTCATTTCAGGGCTCAGAGTTTCAGAAGTCTTAGTCCATAGCAGGCTGGCTTCATTCCTTGGGGCCTGAGGTGAGGCTGAACATCATGGTGGAAGGCATAGCTCCAGGGAGCAGAGAAAGAGAGAAACTCCATGCCAGATACAAAATATGTACCCCAAAGGCATGCCCCTCCCCAATGAACCACCTCCTCCAGCCCCACCCTACCAGTCTGCAGTTACCAGTTAATTCCATCAGGGGATTCACTCACTGATTGATTTAAGGTTCTCACAACCCAGTCTTTTCAGCTCAGCCTTCCTTGACCATCTCACATGAGCTTTTGTGGGGTCACCTTTCATCCAAACCATAACAGTGGCTGAAAGTGTCCTTAAACGAGGAAGAGCAATGCATTAAAACCAGGGTCAGGGTGATGCAAAGGGTAAAAAATTTCCCTCTCTTCCTTCCTTTCTTTTTATGACCCAAGGGTTCAATTCCTAGGGGTGTTTAACCACTGAGCTAATTCTCCAGGCTTCAAACTTGTGGTCCTCCTGCCTCAGTCACTAGGCCTACAGGTGTGTGCCACCACACCCCACTGGGAGAAAGAGTTCAGGTTTTGAAGATGGAAGGGGGCCACACACACCAATGAATGTAAAAAGTCTCTGAAAGCTAAAAAAGACAAAGTCAGAAGTTCATCCTTCAAGTCCCCAAAAGGAACATAGCCTTGTCAGCACCTTAAATTTAAGTGAGCTACACAGTAGACTTCTGACCTTGAGAGTCATACAGTAATAAAGGTGTGTTGTTTTAAGCCACCAAGTTTGTGGTCATTTGTTAAAATCAAGACTTCTGCAGGAACTCTTTGTGGTACTATCGTGTCACTGTTCTCTAATTCTAAAATCATTACAAAGTAGAAATTTCTTTTGAAAAGTTTAAGAAGAGATAGAGTGCATTATAGGACTTTAGCCATTCGAAGGACTTCTCAGCCTAAGAAAGCAATGATTTCTCAAATAAGTTTGGAGTTCCCACTTAGGGGCTCTCTTTCTTTGATCCTTGACTAACCAGAAGACTAACTCCTGGTTAGTCTCCCCAGAGTCTGTTACCTAGGTCTGATGCTGAGCCGGAGGTACATAGAAGTTGACATTCCTCACACCTCTCATGTATGGGGCCTCTGCCTCCGCTCTAGTTGTGGTTTTACCATTGCCGCTTAAATGTGACAGCAGATAACATCACCTCCCACAAGTTTGGACAAAACAATACTTTTTTTATGTAACATATTTTGCTGAAGGTAGAAATGTAGAAAGGAGTGAAACTGTATTACCATAGCAACCAGACAGAAATAAAAATGTGGTCAACTCTTTTATCAGGAGTATAGAGTATCAGGAAACTATGCAAATCATCAAACCAGCTCGAATAGATTCTTCTCCCGCAGCAGATTCCAGGCAGTCCTCTAATACACAACCTGCTGTCAATAGGAGATGTTTCCAGGTGAAAGGCAGCGCTGTCCTTTAGATACAAGGAGTAATTGTGCTTCAGGAGTCACAAACCACATTTTACAAAGAGGGCGTCCTCAACCAAAAGCCTACTTTGATTTTTGTTGTTCATTTCTTTGTTAGATTGGGTGTTTGTTTTGTGCTTATCTTCTCGTATGTGACAATTTCACATGTACAGGTTCAGCTATTAGAAAATAATCTGTCCGCAGGGTCCAAGAATTCATTTCTGTCTGAATTATTGTTTCTACTTCTATGTCTAGGTATCCAAAATACCATAACGACATAATTAGTGGATTGTCCTTTAGGCAAAATATCTGGATCTCAGTTCTATATCTATATAGAGCTGGCTGGATCTCAGATATAAATACATACACACACACACACACACACACACACACACATCTTTTCATATTTGCCAGGGGCCAGCCCCAGCTGAACTCGGGTCCCCAAAGGAAAAGTGGAGTCAGGGCCAAGGAACGGCTGGAACCCCCAGGGCAAGTTGCAAGCAGACACAGTTCCCTGCTTGAGCAAAATACCGTCTGTTCTTTACTGTTGAACATTTTTATACAGGTGCACAAACAAGGCATTCATTATCAGCTTCATTGTACAATCATCTTTTCAGTTTCCCAGTAAACTTAAAGTATCAAACATTAATACAATTCATGTCCTCGACCTCCCCACCATAATGACCATATTGTTTACACCTGTATTTACAAAGGACAGAGACCAAACACTTCACCAAATTCTGTCTTCCTAAATTCCTTTAGATGTTTCTGCAAACCATTACCTCACTAGATAAGAAAAGCCTTAAAGGTATTGTAACCTTACCAAACACTCTATAGCTATCTTAGATCCTATAAATGTTAATCCTATAAAATTATCTATGCATCCTAACCTATGGGCTAAAAGTTAAAGCCTAACCTCTGCAAAGACAAAAAGGGTAAACATGCCTATTTACTACTAAGAAGTTAAACCTCAATCTCTGGTTGAGTCAGAAAAGACAAACATGTCTTATTTACTGCTAGGGAGTTAAAGCTCATCCTCTGTAGCAACAGGAAAGGTAAACACACCTTTCTCATTCAAAGTTCACAATACATTGTGAGCACTCAGGGTGGTATTGCTAAATGTTTCACGTACATTGTTTCTTTATTCCTTAGTTCTAATTATTTTGCTTTCTATATCTAATTTTATTTTAAAGTCAGTATAGCTTTGTTTTCCATGATTTCTATATGTGTTATAACAAGTATCCTTCTCAACAATCCGCAACAGTTGTCTAAGCAATAGAATTCTCATAACAATCAGAGAGTTTCAGTTTGAGTAAATTCACAATACATATAATTACTCAAACACAGCCAATTCCTAGAGGGGATGTTTTTGTCAATCTCCAAGGCTGGCTTTGCCTAGCCCATCCCCAAACCTGGACTTTGTTAGACAGAACTTTGGTGGACATCGCCTCCTCCACATATTTATATATAGTATATTTATACTCTGCATATATATTCAACCATTGTATTATGATATTAAATATATTCACACATATACCCTATGTGCAGATTATATACACATTAAGTATATATACTCAGTATGTGTACGTACTATTGCATATGACACTTTATGTGCAGTTCTGTAAACCTTGCAGAATATTCCTGGGATTAATCTCTATCTACATTTTTTAATGTGTGAAGTATAATTGCCACATAATTCGTACCACTTTATTATCTATTCTGCTCTTATCCTTCTTTTCTTGAGTTCTGGTGGCCTTAAAATGTACCTTGTAAAAATGCAGAGGGGATAATCTAGGGAGGGAGAGAAATCTGGAACTTTCAGAACTCTATAAACATCCATTTGTAAGGATGCTTTAGTTCAATCTGTTACCATATGGACATGGAAATTAAGCCTGAAGATACTGTGAGCTCTTCCCAGGATCAGAGCATCAGCTACTGGCAGACCTAGGAAGCAAAGCATGTCACTGGTGGACCCAAAAGCCAGGTCTTCTGAAGCTTTATGTTTCTTTCTCTGAGCGAAGTTGTTAGCTAACCCCCTAAAGCGTAGGAGCATGAGGGTGTTTACTTAACAAATTTCTAGGATTATACTGATAAAACATAGCCCCAGTGAAAGTTAAATCCCTGAAAGAAAAATTAAGAAGACATCAAACATCAACTCCTCTTCAAAGGTAAGCTCTGCTTATGCATCTAAGGAGAATTTTGCCATTGCACCGTTCTTCACTCTTCTTGGTAAAATAATTACCATGTATCTAAATGTCTTATGTGCTCACTACTTTTATGTAGCCTGAAGTCAGATAACATGCTGATTTTGATATTAGTTTAACGTCAATACTTAGCACATTGCCTACCTCTTAATAGAGACAGATATTTTGAGTTCTTTTCCTGATCATTTAGGTGCTTCTATCATGAAAAATCCTCCTGACAAAGAGAATGCAGCTAATTATTATGAATTTATGTTGATCAGTATTAATTCATTCAGTCAATTATCAATCATGCATTTATGACTTTTTATTATAAAAATTGAATAAGGTAAAATTGTATAAACTGTATATCAGTATAATCAGCAAAATAATGCATTTCATAAAATAATTCAAAATGCAAGGTATTTGATTTAAATAGTTTTCTATCATAGTTTGTGCTGTTTTCCATGACATTATTAGGGTTTTTTGTCAATTAAATAACTAGACAGTGCTAGATGAACCCCGGAGAAGGACCAAATAATTCTTATCTAGAATTAGATCTAGAATTTGTAGCTCTTGAGAAACTACATTGTCTTGGAGGAAGAAATCACCCTTTGAGTGTTTCCAACTTCATCTTCTGTGGATCTGCATGAGTGAAAACATAAAACCACCAATATTCATTTTAATCTGACTTTAAAAGGAGAAAGAAATAGAGTACATGAGACAAAATGTGTACTGAGAATAGAGGACATTTTTCTCCTAGATGAATTTTACAAGGAAAGATTCTGTTTGATGGTTGGTTGGCCATTCCTCTTTGTAGATAATTAGCTGCATTCTTTATTATGTTTTAAGTTATATTGTAAGAAAGGAAAGTCAAGGTATGGATATATAATTTGTTTTTCACCTCAAAAATCTTTCTTGAGTATGGGGGATGAGAAAGAAAGAGAAATTAATTTCCACAGCCCCTCTTACATCAGTCTGAATCCTAAAATAATTTGTCCTTTAGCCACCACTAAATCTTGTTATTGGCTTGAAGCAATAAATCTTCTGAGGTGTTGAGGGGAAAAGAAAAAAAAAAAGACACACCATTGTACTAATGAGATTACTCTGAAAATAAAGCGGTGGATTAGTAAAATCTAATTTGGAAGTGATGAAGTACATGTGATGTCCAAGTAATTATTCCAGGACAGTCCCCATCCTTGGGGAGCTTGGAGTTATTGGACACCGCACTATGTTAATGATGCCACTGCCTGACATTTTAGTGAACGTGCTGATCGTCTGCTGCGTCCTCTCTTCTATTGTCAATATCACCACTGGGGCCAGCAGCTGCATTCGTAATGCTGCCAGACACACAGCTATAGCTAAGTGTGTGTGTGTGCGCGCGTGCATGTGTGTGTTCTCTTTCTTAGGATAGTGCTTTTACAGGTTTAAAATCTGGGCCAAAAGTGCTACCCTGAGTACTGCTATATATAAAATTGAACAATCCAATGTTTTTATTTAAATACTGAGATCAAGTGCACTAGTTGAGTTCTCTTTGTCTTCCTTTGTCTTTCAAAAGCGTAAACCTGGCAGGCAATATTATTAGTTCATGTGGTCAGTGGAGATATGTATAATAAAAGGGTCTTCTCCCCTACATCATATAATGGAAATCTCTACGATTAGAAATTTGATAAACTACTTCTGTACTAAATAATTCTTTGGCTTTAATGAATCACTAAATTGACTCTCAATTAAATGTGCAAAATGTCCCTAAGGAAGTTGAAGGACCAAATAAACTAAAAGAAAAAAAGAAGACACAAAATAGGAAAAGATATTTTATTGTTACTCTATCAAGAGTTTAACCGAGTGCTCATGTAAGAGGTCTCCCAGAATGCAGACCTCAGGCATGTGGGGGAGGGCTTCCCAGAGGATGAGAGGCTTAGCAAATGGACCACCATAGGCAGAATTGAAGGGGAAGGGGAGGCATGCAGGTAAGGGGATGCCTGCAGCAATGGCTCAGAAGTCACACATCAATTGGTATAGTTCACCTAGACAGTGTTTTTTTTTTTAATTTCTAAGGTCTAAATTTAAATTGAAGCCTCATGAGAATCTAATCTTATGAGTCCTCCCCTCACTCTCTTTCCTCTACCCACTTTTGTATGTCTGTTCCGACTTCTCTTTCTCTGAAGATTTACTTCTTTCTCCTTTCTGGACATAGCAAGAAACATGTTCAAGATAGATGCTGAGCATTATTATAATTGTTTTGTTATTATTATCATTGTTAATTAACAGTGCTGGGGATTAAGCCCAGGGCCCTGCACACGCTAGACAAGTGCTGTACCACTGAGCTACCAAGCTATGCTCCCAGCCCTCTGAGCATTACTTCTTACATGTTAGACCCCAAGTTCAAATGTCCTGGGGAAAAGGCTCATCGACCCAGCCTGGGTTATATTCTCTCCCTTGAGTTTGTGCCTAGTGGCCAAGGTTCAGAAGAAAATTAAAATAAACTGCTTCTAGTGCAAACAGAAATGCAGGTGGTGAATTGATTCCCAAAAGTGGACATTGGTGTAAAAATATCCCATGGATGTCCTCTACATGCACTATTTCTTTAGTTGCCTCATTCCTAACAATTTGAAGACATAAGAACTCCATAAAAAATTACTTCTTCCTTCAGCAAAGAATTTCTCTAATTTTAACCTCACTCTCTACAGCAAATATTTTCTCTCCATTTTTTACTACTACTACTACTACTACTACTACTACTACTACTATTAAACCCAGGGTACTCTAACATCATATTCCATGCCATTTTTTAATTTTCATACAGGAACTCACTGAATTGCGGAGGCTGGTATTGAACCTGTGATCATCCTGCCTCTGCTTCCTGAGCTGCTGGGATTGCAGGTGTTCACCGTTGTGCCCTGCCCTAATGCTTGTTCATTCATAATAGATCTCCATAGAACCTGAAATTATTAGCTGCATGCCTGATTCTCTCTGTGCCATCCATTTTGCAGTGCATACATAGCCTCTTCTGGCTCCAATATCTTGGTTTACTCCAGCTCCTAAATACAACCTTAGTTCCTTCGGAAACCTCTGATCTGTGCATATATCAAGTCCAAATAGAAAGATAATGTTTGGTCAGAAGGATATCCAAGGTTAACATGCCATTGAGAGGGTGCCATATTTGGATGCTGGAAAAAGTGAAAAATTTGTTATCAGGGCAGGCAAGAAACGGGAGAAGGCAGTAAAACACAGGATAGTCCAATTAAAGGTTAGGGAATCAGAGGTAGTAACTGATCCTCTTCCTGCTGAGCATGATCCAGGTTGCAGACAGAAGGACCCTTAAAAGGTACCAGTGCTCCGGCATGGGCAAAGCCTACTTCCTTTTCTCAGTAGTGAAGAATGAGATTATTAAATAAATACTGTGGATGAAGATAAAATCAGAAGGCAGGAAAATATTTCCATCTTCTCAGGAAAAAGGCAAGTATTACATTTTTGAAAGAAAAATAAATAAAAGAACACTCAGAAGTAAAATGGTTGGTGGTATGGTTATGGAGTGGTAGTGATGACCTATATGGTAAAATTGTTGAGAAATTTGTTACAATTCCCTGTTGTAGCGGGAAAGTAATTGACAATTTTCTGGTTTAGTTACATTATATGCTCTATGTAATTTATTGAGTATGGGAATTATTAGTTGTATTTTGTGGAGGAGCAAATTCGAGGCTTGATAAAAATAAAAATATATGGTTCAAAAGTCACACATGATAGTATTGAGATTTTATACTAGGAGTACATAATCCCTAAATCTATGTACTTTTGACTATGTAAACCTAAAAAGCAATTAAATTCTTATACATCTGAAGCATAGTATGGAATTTATTCTAACTCTTCTATACTAAATGTCTATGCATTTGTGTGTGTGTGTGTGTGTGTGTGTGTGTGTGTGTGTGTGTCTGACCATCTTTCTCACCATATAAGGAAAATCCCTGAAATGCTGGGTTTATATATTAGAAGCACTAATTTACTACCTTTGTTGTCTTTCCAAACAAGCAGAAACGTGGACAGCTGCAAATGTAAGTTTTTTTTGGCTACTTGTAAAGTAAGGAAAAAAATAATTCTTTGTCCAATCCAGTTCCTTGGATGCACTTCTCAAGTGTAAATTCAGCCTTTGAGCTTTGTTTTTTTTCCTTTCTGCTTTCTTTATAGTTTTCTTAAAAGACCCAAATATTGGGCACTAACCATCACCCCACCCCATCATATTGCCATCCAGGACCTTTCCTATTTCTGAACTTGACTAGTTTGCACACACCAGGCAGCTTTTGAGCATTGAGCAGGTCATCTAAGCTCAGACAGATTTCAGATTGCTCATCACTTCTATGCCAGCATATAAAACAAAATGAACAAACAAGAAAGAGAACACAAATTCCTCAAATTGAGATGACAATCCCCCCACATGCATACACCACACAACTATAAGGTCAACATTTATGTTTTACAATGTATACAGATCCTGATGCTCTGCCAAGGCACTTTTCATCATTCACTACCTCAGTTAAATCTCTTAGCAAGACAGAACAGAGAAATTATGACCTCCTTTTCACTGACAAGGAATCTAAAGTTCAGCAGCATCAAGTAATTTTTCTGAAGGTCACAGAGATGGTATAGTGATGTGACTATGTCTTAAATGATCTGGATGCAAATCCAGGTGCCACTAGGTACTTGCCTTTCCTTGGACAACTTAACCTGATTCATCTACTCAATGGTGTAGTAGAAATAATAACAAAATAATATCTATACTTTTATGAAGTTGCTCAAAGAATGAAATAAAGCCGAACTCACACATCCAAGGCACACATAAAATTTATCTTCTCATTAAAGGCTTAGAAATGGTAGACATTAATTTAGGGCAATATTGATAGTTGAATCCAAAGGAATATTGTATTCCTTCTACCCTATTAACTACCTCTAATGGTTAATATTGTCAAGAAGATTTTAAAGCAACAGAATAACTGCAAAGAATCAAAAAGAATTAGAAGCTGTTCTGCTCTGGTTGACCAGTTTCAGGTTTTATCATGCTCAGGAAACCCTGTCTCCCAACTTACCCCATGCTTCTGGAATAAACGACTCCAAAGAATGCATCTCAACTCATTGTACTAAGCATTTCATTCCATCCCTCAGTTCTTATCTCTTTGGATCCTCACCACACACCTAGGCTCACATCATAATTGACAACTTCAGGAGGTTAAAAACACCTCCAAGATGATATGCTGAGGCTAAGTCCTTCAACTTTTATGACATGATTCAGTGTACTTGCAACATTTTTAGCCAAGATGCTCATTCCTCAAGTCAGGGAGAATATAAAATTATCAATACATGATCTTGAAAAATTTTGCAACTAATTTACTGATGATTAATAGTTAGAAAAAGGAAAAGTCATTCTATAAAATCTTAAGGTTCTAAATACTTCTGTAACACTTTCCAAGCCAACTTTCCAGTGTTTAATCATGTAGAATATGCCTGAATTAAATCAGATTCCTTTTAAGTATTTCTCTTTAATGCACTGAAGTGTTTGGTCAAACCAAGTTTCTGTACAGGAACATGCTCCAAGCTACCATGAATCTTCTTAGTGAGATACTCTAAAAGCATTTGATTTCATAAATGCTTTTTAGAGCCTCTGGTTCCTGATCAATGAGAAGATTATATTATGAGGCTCTGGGAGTTTCAAAGAATCTGAAAATTTTTTCTAAACAACATTTTAGGAATTCTAAGGATGCAGAAATGGTAAGAAATCATGAGTACTCTTAAAAGTCACTTTCCAGTGTAGGGGATCCACATACCAATAGTAATTAGAAGAATGTGATCAATATTGTACAGAAGTCTATGTGATATACCAGGAGTAGAGGGATTAAATGAACAATTCTGGGACATGGAAAGAGGAAAGAAGGTAGGATTTAGTTTTCAGAGTTGGTTCTGGGAAGGTTCTGTCAGTTCTCCAGAACAATGAAACGGAATAGTATAATAAAATATTCTTATGCAGGAACCAGTATGGTATTTTAAGAAAGTGAAGTATTTGGGATATTGCTTGGAGTTGGGAAAATGATTGAACATGGGCCTAGATGGCAGATGGAGGCATGGAAAAATGGCATGGTCATTTAAAGAGTCTGGACTTCCTGCTGTTAGCTAAGTCTTAAGATCATGGTTCTTAAAGTTCTTAATCTAGTTATCAGGAATTATATGAACCTACAAACTTGAACAGAGTAATACATAGAGGAGTTTAGAGGGCTACTCAGGGTAGTGGTGGTGGAAGAAGGGATGCAGAATCACCGTTTTCTTCTGGGGTCACAAAAAATCTCCATTATTATGAAAGGAACATCTGCAATAAGATTTATTCACCCTGTAGTTTCTTAGGGGCATTGAACTTGAAAGAATTTGGATTTGAGGTTGTGTCTTTAATCTCCATTCACTCTAGAATTTTCTGGGTTTATGGTGGGGTATAGATTTGATATAGTAGTGGTGCTCTGTCAATCTTTGCCTTGTCTGGCCCAGGCTTTGGGGGTCGGGGCAAGAAAAAGCACAATTCATTGCTTCAGGGCTGCTCTCACTCCGGCAGCCTCAGTTGGAGCCCTATGCTGTTTCCTTTACCTCTTCTGCAGTATGGCTCTGCAGAACTTGAGCAATACACTGGCTCATTGCTGCCCACTTCAGCTGGCTGTAGCTCCAGGTCTGGAAGTAATAAAGGAAGACCAAACTAAACAGTCTATTTCTGAATGTTGGTCTTTTAGAATATTAACTCGCCTCTCTATTTGGTTGATTATCAAAACATACTGGACTGAGTTCATGCTGAAGCATGTAACCTAGAACTCTTTGCTTACTAGTCACAATCAAAAGCCTGTGTGTGTGATAAAATATTTCTAGAGGATTATTTTAGTAACAGTCCACCCATTTTTTTTATTTGCATAGTCATTTTGTTCTTGAACAAACATTGTCAGAGAGACAATGACCTAGACTGCATTGCTTTGTCCCCATTACCAAATTTCTTCTAAGAAATCGTAATAGTTATTAAAAAGATTAAATTTTCCTGATGTGTATCAAATAATCAGCTATTATATTGGTTGTAGAACTACAACTGAGGGTATGGATCACTACAATCTCACACATACACACACAAGAAAAGAAAAAAAACATAAAGCCTTTTATTCAGAGCCACCTCTATGTTTCATTCCAGAAGAAATTTATGTTAGTTCTTGTTACTGACAAGGAATCATACAGTTTGTATCTTATGTCTATGTCAATTCTGAAAACTGCTTGTTTAAGCTTTGCTTTGTTGGATAACATAAAACCTACTTTAGCAATGATATAGAATCACATTGCATATACTTTGGGAACAATTCTGTTCTTTAATTTCTTGTACTGTTCTTTGTCTCATGACTATATTACCAGTGTCATACGTATTTGTGTAAATTAATGTTTTAGAACAGGCTGAGTGTTATTAATTTTTACAACAAATTGATAATTTTTAGGCACATATATTCTTTTAAATTTGGGAATTGAATGTGAACTACCTAAACCTCTAGGTGTCAGACTTGAGTGTTCTGTTTCATCTTTAAATTCCAAATATCTTGCATCTGTAATCACTCACGGAAGTCTGTCACAGTTCAGTGCAGCACCCAGAGGTCATCACAAGCGACCTGTGAATTTACATCCTCATACATAATCATTCTCAAGCAGGCCTTGGCTCCAGTGCTGACCCCAAGCAGAGAAAAGCCTTGCATGGGTTAAATTAACCAGCCAGGAGGACATGTGAGCCGAACATATGGTGGAGTGTTTTGAGGTTTAGAAAAACAAGTTTCTGGTACAAACAGAGTCTGGCCTCTGAGACCTTACTGTCAGCATGAAAAAAGATCTCCTTATTTTCCAGAGTGAAAAGAAGGGGGTGCTTTCAATTACTTCACCTCCATGCAGTACACAATGAAACAGGAGGAGAAATCGCACACTAATAGAGAAGAAAACAAGTGTAAGTTCTCCGGGAAGTCAGCGGAGGCTGTGGAAAGCATGTACAAAGTAGTTGGCAGTTCTGATGGCAAGTGAAAAGAGAAGAAATCAGAAGTGAAGTCTCACAAATTAAAATTAAAATGGCAATGCTCTTGAGTGCGTGGGTCCTCCATCCTCAGACCATCCCTCACCCTGCTCTAATTGTGCCACTTCAAACCTAATGAGTTGGTTTTGGAAGCACCGAGGACTGTAAATGAAACCGTTTATCATTGTAGCACTCGTTAGGTATTTGATGGAGCACTTGTTTTTAATGCTTAAAAATACAACATAGAAATCAGTCTTTGGAGATATCATCTGTATGTAGGAAAAATGAGGACATATGCTTGCTCTAAGAAACAGTGAATCATTAAAGACATTATTTGGCTGACTCCTTAATTTACTCATAGGAAGATTTGAGGCTGGAATTTCAGTCACTACCCCATTCACTGGGATTGGTGTTTTAATGTGGTTGGTGGTTGATTTCAACATTTAGGAATAAGGGCAGTCTTGTCCTGAAGCTGGGCAGTTAGACAAACATCTCATTTATCTCTATTTACTTACATGTACAAAGAGGATTATAATGTTACTTCTGTCACAGAGTTGTGGTGACAACTAAATAATATATCAGTAATGCTCTCTGGGACAGAGTCTAGCACATAGTAAATGCTTCACAAGTGGTATGTGTTATTATTCTTGCACCAAGCAGTAATTGTGGCCAACCTTCTGGAGTCAGAATATCAGATCAGCACTTGTTTGATAGCATAATGTTATTCCTCTTTTATTCCTAAATACCTAATTTCAGAAATGCAAACTAAAATAAGGAATTACAATGCTTATAATACTAGCTAAGATTTAAATGCTTGCTAGTATTTGGTATAAGCCACAGTAAAACACTTGCAGTAATTATAGAGAAGAATGTTTATTGAAACCTTTTTTGGAGTGTTAACTTGGCAATAGCAGTCAAACTGTTAAATGTTCATATAACTGAACATGTAATTCCACTTCTAGGAATATTGCTTAAGAAATAATTACTTGGGGCTAAAGCGGTGGCTCAGCGGTATCACACTTGCCTGGCCTGTGTGAGGACCCATTTTCTAACCCCGTCACCACTTACACAATTAAGTGTCGGAGCAATGAAAATCACATGAAAAAATAAAGAAAATTGATTCTCTCTCTCTCACTCTCCCCCGTCTCTCCTTTTTCTCTTAAAAAAAAAAAAAGAAAAGAAAAGAAAGAAAGAAAGACTTACACAAATATACTATGTTATAATAAATTAACCAAGGCATTGTTCATAGTTGCAAAAAAATTGGAACTAATTTTAAATGTTTATAAATTTAGTAAGATTTAAATCAATTATGGTACATCCATACAATGAATTTTAGCTAGCTATTGAAAAGTAGGGCAGATATTTATACATTGATTATGAAAAATAAACAAAGGATTAAATGCCATAAGCAAGAAATAGAACAATATGCATAATAAGAATATTTAAATTAGAATGAAACTTCTAGAGTATACACCTAAGCATATCACTCTAATCATCTAACGAAAATAATTAAAAAATAAAATGTAAAAGAGAATCTTAATAGATTCTGAAAAAATATTTGACCAAAATCAACACCCATTGACAATTTAACAAAAGAAGATGAAAAACAAACAAACAAAAAATGTGTTTGAGCCAGTAAGGAATAAAAAGGATACTTCCTCAATCGTTTA
>PVKS010024085.1:20025-31626 GCA_004027875.1 Aplodontia rufa | reverse complement strand
CATCTCCATTACTCTGTGCTCAAGGTAAGGCAGAATATCATGGTGGAAAGTTTGGTAAAGAAGTGCTTCTCTTCTCTACATGGCAAGGAAACAGGGATAAAGGGAATGGACCTCAGTGAAGATGAATCCTTCCAGTGCACACCCCTAGTGACTCACTTCCTCTAGCCATGACCCACCTGCTTACAGTTACCACCCAGGTAGTCCATTCAACCTGATTAGGTCACAGCTCTCATAATTTAATCATTTCACCTCTAAATATTCCTGCATTAATATAGTAGCTTTTGGATACCTCATATCTAAGTCAAAACAAATATGATATTTTAAGAGTGATCTCAGGATATTTCATAGTTTTGAAATAAAAATGGAAAGTTCTCTTTATGAAAATTTAAATTATGAGGCAAATAGGTGCAGAAATTCTTTGGATGTTTTGATGTTTTAATTGAGTACATGATAAAATACATAAATATATATGTGTAGTCATAGAAAATGTATAATCAAATGAAATGCATTATCAAATACAAGAGAAAATAAAAACCACTTGTCTCTAAAAATATGCCTTCTAGTTTTAATATAATTATGCCATAACATTAATTTCTATATAACTAACAGAATATAAGAATTTTACTGGAGAAAGCCTGAGATCAGCAAGGAAAACTAATGTTTTCAGTCTTTCTTTTGTTAAATGGAATTATTATTGATAAATAATAATAATAAATAAAAATAAATAATAAATATTGATTTATTAATATCTAAAATTAGAATTTAGGCCTAAAAATGTCAACAGTTAGTGATTTGTTACAAATTAGTATTTTAAAGGATTTGTATTTAAAGTGGCCTACCAAAATTATAGAGGTGGTGTTCTGTGTAGTTAGTTATTTGAAAACTTGGTACTGGTAAGTTGTTACCAGCTGAGAGGGTTAAAAAAAAAAAAAAGACATTTGTCTTTCTGACCCTTTCCATATTTCCTCATCTTAGAGTTAACCAGAGTAGTGATTTGACAGTTTTACTGTAGGTAAAAGCCTTCCTTGAGAATTATGTCACCAGGTCAATTTCTGCTTAACTTGTCGGGGGCAGCAGGGAGTAACTGATCTGTGGCTAACCAGCATCCATTATAGCACTGTGGTTCATAAATTCCAACTTTTTTCAAGTAAGCATGTTTTCTTGCCAGCTTCTTAGTGAGGTAACTTCCACATTTATAACTCTTTACTTTTCTGATTCTTTTGGTTATGGTCACTGTCTGTAGCATGAGGCTATGGCTTAGGTAATGTTCGGTTTCTTAGCTCCACCACTACAGAATGTTAATGTGGGCAGTGCTGGCCAGCAAACAGTGATCTAGAAAGACATGAGTGACTTCTAGATATTTGGTAGCTCGGAGGACAACTATTCCTACTTCTTACTGTGCTGTTAGAGTATCTGCCATGACTGTTTGATTCTGCTATTATCCATGATAACTAGCCATAATAACTGGTATGGCTAGTTATCATGGAGAATATCATGGCCTTCACTTTTTTCTTTTTTATACATAGTGTTTGGAAAATTAAGGCTGACTGGGTGGAAGAGGCAAATTAGGGAACAGCTCTGACTATGTCATAAACTTGTATGGTTCAGTTTCTTTTTCTTCTGATAAAAGCTAATGCTGGTAGGCACATTTTTCATATATACCAAGCTGAAAGAAATATCCTGACAAACTTATTCTCAGGCAATTTTTTGAGTGTTAACTGGATCTTTTTACTGATGGCTGTTTTTATATGATACAATATATTTCTGTGTATTTAATGTAACTTGTTTTTAATTTTGAGATTTGAAACACAGTTTTTGGCCCAGGATCAAATATGCCTGGAAAACTTTCCAATTTGGAAAGCTAGCTATAAAACACAAACATATTTAGGAGTGCAGCGTATGTGACTGGTTAAAATACTCTAGGAATGTCATATTGGTTAGCAAATGAAAGAACATAACTATCGTTTTACATTGTTGGCCTAAGGTAACAGCAATTTTGTTGAGTGGTGGTGGACAAGTCTGGGCTGCCATGTATAAACTATCATAAAAATAAATTTTGCCCGAGTCACTATGGGTAGGACATTTAGAAAATATATGTTCTATACTTAAATCTTAATTTGTTGGATATAATAATCTACTTTTGTGGATTTTTCACAAACCCCATGTTTTATGGTCTTTATGGTTATTGGAGTTTTTCCCTGCTTACATATCTTTTTTTTTTTTAAAGAAAAAAATCAATTTTATTTATTTTTTTCATCTGGTCTTTGTTTCTCCAACATTTGTTGTGTATGTGGTGCTGAGGTTTGAACCTGTGTCCTCACCCATGCCAGGCAAGTACTCCAACTGCTAAGCTACCACTCCAGCCCCTGCTTACATATTTTTGATGGCTTATTGGTAATTCCATTAATTCCCTAAAGTATTAATTGGTATGTTTGGGGAAAGCATGAAAATAAATGATTGCAATGAAACGTAAATGTCTGTGATCAATTTTGAGTTAGTTTTTGTGAAGGATATAAGGTCTATGCTTATGCTTTTGTTTTGTTTTTTGTATGTAGATATACAGTTGTTCCAGCACCATTGTTGGAAAGATTATCTTTGCTCCATTTTATTGCCTTTCAAAGATCATTTGTCAAAGATATTTATGTGGATCTATTTCTTGGCTCTTTGTTCTATTCTGTCTATTTGTTCATTATTTTGCCAATACTACACTGACTTGAATACGACAACTTTATAGTGTGTCTTGAAGTCAGGTAGCCAGTTCTCCAAGTGTATTCTTTTTCCCTGTTGTGTTTGCTATTCTGGATCTTTTGCCTTTCCATACAAACTTCAGATATGTTTGTCAATATCTACAAAATAATTTCCCGGAATTTTGATTAGAGTTATATTTGAATCTGTAGACCAAGATGGGAAGAACTGAAATCTTGACAATATTTGGTCTGTATCCAAGGGCATAAAATGTCTCCATTTACTTAATTATTCTTTGATTTTGTTTATCAGAGTTTTGTAGTTTTTCTCACATAGTTCTTGTTCCCATTTTGTCAGATTCATACTGGTGTATTTAAAACTTTCAGGTGGTTCATTGGTAGTATATAGGAATATGACTTTTGTGTATTAACCTTCTATCCTGCAATCTTGCTATTATCATTCCAGAAGTTTTTATTATTCACATTTCCTACATAGATGATCATATTTATGACAAAGACTTGTTATATTTCTTTCCTTCCCAATCTTTATATCATTAGTTTCTTTTTCCTTTCATGTTGCATTGGCTGGATTTCCAGTATGATGTTGAAAAGGATTGGTAAAAGATGACATCCTTGACTTGTTCCTGATCTTACTGGAAACACTTCTAGTTTCTCACCATTAAGTATGAACTTATTTGTAGATATTCTTTATCAAATTGAGAAGGTTCTCCCCTATTCCTAATTTCCTAGGAGTTTTTGTTATGAGTGGATATTGGATTTTGTCATATGCTTTTTCTCCATATGTTAATATGATCATGTGATTATTTTTTTAGCTTGTTGATGTGATAGATTGCATTAATTGATTTTTTCCAAATACTGAGTCAATCTTGTATATTAGGGATAAATCTACTTGTTCATGGTATAGTGCTGAATTCATTTTGTTTACTTTTTTTGTTGAGGATTTTTGCATCTGTGTTCATAAGAGATACTGAGCTTTATTTTTCTTTTCTGTTTATGTCCTTGTCTGGTTTTGATATTAGGGTATTGCTGGCCTCATAGAATGAGTTAGAAAATATTCCCTCTGCTTTCAGCCCTTGAAAAAGATTGTAGAGAATTGGCATAATCTGTTTCTTTAAATGTTTAGTAAAATTCATCATTGAACCATCTGGGCTTCAATGCTTTCTGTTTTGGAAGGTTGTATATCATGTTTTTTAGCATATAGGGCTTTGGAAAAAGCAGTTTCTGTTCTTAGTTGGAGAGTTATAGCTAGAAATTAAATTGGAAGAATTTAGGATCCAGGTAGGTAATTAAAACTTGAAAAAAATGAACAGAGCTACAGCCTAATAAATTTTCTTTAGAAATATAGTATTTCTTTTTTTATTCTGACAACTTTTATAAACCCCTAACCTAATTTTTTATACAAGTCATTTTTTCTTTTAAGAGAGAGAGGGACAGTGAGAGAGAGAGAGAGAAAGAAAGAATCAACTTTATTTAGTTTTCCATCTGGTTTCTGTTGCTCCAACACTTAGTTGTGTACGTGGTGCTGGGGTTTGAAAACCTGCATTGTCGCGCATGCCAGGTGAGCGTAATACCTCTGAGCCACCGCTCCAGCCCAAGTCATGTTGTTTTTAGGGCACAAAATACCTTGTACTGTTATTGTTATCTCATTTTACAGGCGAGAGTATTGAAGCACAGAGAAATAGGAATTTGCCAAAGATCACATCGTAGGTGATAAGAGTCAGGATTGAGTCTGGCACTTTACTTACTTGTAGACTGTGCTACCAGACCATAATATTTACATAGATAAATAGAAGATAAGACCTGGAAAGAGTGATTAAGATTTTGAAGAACATGATGATGATGATGATGATGATGATGATGATGATGATGATGATTTTGGTACCAGGGATTGAACCCGGGGGCGCTTAACCACTGAGCCACATTCCCAGCCCTTTTTTTTTGTTTTTTATTTTGAGACAGGGTCTTGCTATGTTGCCTAGGGCCTCACTAAGTTGCTAAGACTGGCTTGAACTTGGGATCCTCCTGTCTCAGCCACCCGAGCTGCTGGAATTACAGGTGTGTGCCACCATACCAGGCAAGAACTTGAACTTTTTTTTTTATGCTAGGGATTTCAGGGGCGCTAACACTGAGACACATCCCCAGCCCTTTTTATATTTTCTTTTGAAACAGGGGTCTCACTAAGTTGCTTAGGGCCTGGCTAAGTTGCCGAGGCTGTCTTTGAACTTGGCATTCCTCCTGCCTTACCCTCCCAAGCTGCTAGAATTACAGGTATATGCCTCTGCACACTGCTGAACTTGAATATTTTAAAAATAATTTGAACTTGTTTCTTAGGCCCCTGGGAAGTCATTGAAGGCTTTTGACTGTAGAGCAATATGATTGGAAATGTGTTGTAGAAATTCTTGGGAATGTGAGGCACTCTTATAGGCAAGGGTGCCTATTAACATGCTATTCTTGGACCTCTGAATAGGGATTTAATGACTCAGTTCCTAAGGTTGAGGCCAGGGAATTTGTGATTTTTTGATGGTCAGCCATATTTGGAACTTCTGCTCTAAACTGTTTACTCTTTACTATATTCTTTGAGCAACCAATATATAATTCCTGTTGTGTCTATCCATAGTAGCTACATTTAAACATTCTTAACTTGTCTTTTGAGGTTAAATGTAGTCCAGATGAAGTTGATGGATCTGCTTAGTAAATGTAATATCTTCCATTAGTCTGCACCTTGCATTTCAGTACATGTTTGGGCTATACTATTTCTTATATACATTAAATTTGAAATAAAACTTTTTTTTAAGAGAGGGGGGTTGGAGAGAGAATCAATTTTATTTAGTTTTTCATGTGGCCCTTGTTGCTCTGATACTTTGTTGTTTATGCATGCTGGGGTTTGAACCCGTGTCCTGCCACATGCCAGGCAAGTGCTGTAAGCACTGAGCCACCCTGCTCTAGCCCTTTAAAATAAAACTTGATATTTCCATTTAACATATTGAAAACAATTCTCCACTGAATAATATGATTATTAAATTCACTGAAGATAATTGACAAAATTTAAACCAGATATTTATTATGCATAAAGGAAAAAAGAGCTTAAAGAGAATTCTCAATTGTTCCATTGTATATATGTTCCCTAAAAATTTGGACTGAAGTAAACAACAGCTAAATGACTATCATTATGATGATACTTATATCCTAGTAAACATACTCTTTTATTTGCCTCTATTTATTCGTATTTAACCAGGGAAATTAAAATAAAATAGAAGTAACACTTTTTCCTGGTCAGTTATTTACAGACATGTCATTTTGTTAAGATTTTGAATCTCATGACAGAGGTATTTTGAATCTGATGAAAGTTATCCGTCTGGCACATTCACCATTCCACTTGGGTATAGCATAGCATTTGGGCTTGTTTTAAGTTGGATGCAACAAAAATATGTCTGGAACACAATTATTGTAATTCTCCTGTAGTTTAGTCCAAAAATATTTGCTGGTCAGTGAGTTTTCCTGACTGTTTTTAAGGTTTATGCTTTTTGCTCCTTTAGACCGACCCACTTTTTAGGTTGGATTTTTTTTTTTTAAAGGAAGAGGACAGTGTGTGTGTGTGTGTGTGTGTCTGTGTGAGAGAGAGAGAGAGAGAGAGAAAGAGAGAAATTTTATTTAGTTTTTTCATGTGGCCTTCTTTGCTCTGAGACTCTGTTGTGCATGTGGTGCTGGGATTTGAATTCGTGTACTCGCACATGCCTGGCAAGCACCGTAACCACTGAGCCACTGCTCCATCCTCAATAGATTGGATTTTTGATGTGCTAAGATTTTCTTATCATATAAGAGAGAGACTTTATGATTGGCAACATTTTTTTTCCTGGCAAATTTCTGTTCTCACAACTATAAATCTATCTCTTAACAATTCTAGCTACTAAAATAATTAGTTAGATTTTTTTTTTAAATATGGGGGGTCTCACTGTGTTGCCCAAGTTAATCTTGAACTTATGATTCTCTTGCCTCAGTTTCACTAGCCAGGGCTCCAGGCACATGCCACTTGCCCATTTACATTTTCCTGGTAACTAATAACGTTGAGCATCTTTTTGTTTACTTATTGGCCATCTGCATATTTTTGGAGAAATGCCTGTACATATCCTTTGTCCAGTTTTAAATTGAGTTGTCTTTTCTTTATTCAGTTGTAAGAGTTCTTTACATATTTTAGATATGACTCTTTTTTTTTTTTTTTTTAAGAGAGAGACGGAGAAAGAGAAACAACTTTATTTAGTTTTTCACATGGCCTTAGTTGCTCCAACACTTAGTTCTGTACGTGGTGCTGGGGTTTGAACCTGGGTCCTCGTGCTTGCCAGGCAAGCGCCGAAACTGCTGAGCCACCACTCCAGCCCTAGATATAAGACTCTTAATAGATACAAAATGTTTTCTCCCATTCTGTGGATTGAAATTGTTATTTGAAGTACAAAAGTTTTTAATTTTGATAAAGTACAGTTTATCTATTCCCCTTTGCCTTTTTCTTTTTGTTTTATATTTTTGTGTCTAAGACTCCATTGCAAAATTATGAAGATTTATGTTGTCTTTTAAGAGTTTTATAATTTTGCCTTTTTTTTTTTTTTTAAAGAGAGAGGGACAGTGAGAGAGACAGAGAAAGAGAGAAACAACTTTATTTAGTTTTTCACATGGCCTTAGTTGCTCCAACACTTAGTTGTGTACGTGGTGCTGGGGTTTGAACCCAGGTCCTTGTGCTTGCCAGGCAAGCGCCGAAACCACTGAGCCACCACTCCAGCCCCAATTTTGCCTTTTTAATTAGGTTTTTAGCTCATATTTAGTTAAGTTTTACATGTGATTTAATCTAAAGCCCCAACTTTGTTCTTTTGCATGTTTACTATTCAGTTTGAGGTAGAAGAAATAAAAAAAAAAATAGAAAAGAGACACACAAGAAGGACACGGAAATATAATTTTAAACTTTTGCAGACTTTCCCAGGCACCACCTCCCGAGCCAGTCTCTGCTCGAGGCCTGTCCCAATTTTGGGATGAAATATGCCTTGTGTACTATTAATTAGCTTACCAATAAACAGATTAAGCAAAGAAAGATATGATTTTTTTTTCTTTAAAAGCGAGAAGGACAGTGAGAGAGAAAGAGACAGTGTGAATCAAATTTTATTGAGTTTTTCACATGGCTTTCGTTGCTTCCGACACTTAGCTGTGTATGTGGGTGCTGGGGTCCGAACCCGTGTACTTGTGCTTGCCGGGCAAGTGCCACAACCTCCGAGCCACTGCTCCAGCCCCCAAAACATATGATGTTTGATTTATGGGACATTCCAACTACTGAGAATGACAAACTGATGTCATCTTCACATAACTTCCTGTTCCCACTCCTACCCAAGTTACCTTTAAAAGAGGAGCCAGAAACTCCTTGCATCTCTCATCTTGAGGTAGCCTGCATTCTCCCTTGAATGTATATTCCTTGGTTTCCTGAAAAAATACCTGTGTCTCTATTGACACATACTGAACTTCTTTTCCGTTATGTACATCAAGGATCCCACTTTTCTTGAGTTGAGTTCCCTACATCTGGAAATTCCTGAGGACCCTATCTTGGAGATACTTCTTCTGGTGATAAGTTGATTTAGTACTGTTTGTTCAATTACTGTATTTCTCCACTGAATGGTCACTGTATCCTTGTCAAAAGTCAATTAATCATATATATGTAGGTGTGTTTTTTTGACTCTCAGTTCTATTCAATTGATTTCTAATGTTTTTATATTAATATTACGCTATTTTCAGCTCAATTTATAATTGCTAAATTATAGAATCAACCCAGATGCCCCTCACTGGATCAATGGATCCAAAAGCTCTGGTATATATATGCAGTGGGGTTCTACTTAGTTATTAGAAACAATGATATTATGACCTTTGAGGATCAGATGTTTTCCCTCTTTTGTGGAGGCTAGAATGGAGCTCAGACTTGGGTGAAAGGTAGTCAAGCCCTTATACTGGACCCACCAAAGGCGCAGCAGCACATGATCAAGGAAAGCTATAGATATGTAGAGGGGGGGTGGGGGAGAAGGAGGGATGTAGGAAGACAACCAACAATGTAGCATACTCTTTATCCCCCTTAGAAGCCAAATAATACTTATGCAATCATTTAATTATGGAAAATTCACAGTCATATATATATATGGACATTTATAGCTGTTATGAGGGGAAAGATAGAAGAATCAAGAGACTAGGGTGGAAGTGACTCTGGATTTGGATCAGATGCATATCATATTGTTACTTTATAAGCATATATGATTGTACAACAATTCAAGTCGTTAATAAAAAAAGTAAATAAACTATAAAAGGGCTCAGTGGTTGAGCAGTGCTGGGTTTAATCCCTGGTACCAAACATAAAGAATAAAAAAAATTGTGCTATTTTAATTATTGGTACTTTGTAGTAAGTTTAAAATTGTGAAGTTGTGAGTCCTCATTTTTTTTTTAAGATTTTGTTTTCTTTTGTTTTAAAGAGTGAGAGAATTAATTTTATTTGTTTTTCCTTCTTATTTGTATGTTGTGCTGCTGGGGATTGAACCTGGGTCCTCACACATGTCAGGCAAGTGGCTGAGCCACCTCTCCAACCCTTTTTTAAGATTATTTTAATGATTCTAGGTCCCTAGAATATTAGAATCTACAAAGAAACTACTTGGAATACTGAGAGATTACATTAATTTATTTATCAGTTTGGAGAAGTATTAACATCTTAATATGGAATCTTCCAATACATGAACATGGGTTGCCTCTCCATTTATTTAGACCTTCTCTAAGTAGTTTCAACAGTGTTTTGTAGTATTCAGAATATGTTTTACACTTCTGTTTTTATTCCACAAATTTTTATTCTATTAGTCTTCTCTCACTAGATAATAAATTAAAGGTTTATTTTGGCTTATTTGAACAGTCCATGGAATTGAAGTAGCAGAAGGAGAGTTATTGATAACACCAGAGAAAATTATAATGCTAGATGAGCGAGAGGAAAAAGGGAGTGTTACTCATATTACACATGGCAAACTGGTAGAAGGTGGTAAATATCTGGACGTGTGCATTCTCTTAGACTTCTGGTTGACAAACCTGAACATAAACAGTTCGTGTTGTACCCAAATTCTTTTTTAATTTATCAATTGCATTGAAATAAAAGTACATTTTTTTGAGAGAGAGAGGGACAGAGGGAGAGAATCAATTTTACCAATTTTACTTAGTTTTTCATCTTGTTTTTGTTGCTCTGATACTTCATTGTGTATATGGTGCTGAGGTTCGAACCCAGGTCCTCGCACATGCCAAGCAAGTGTTGCGACCACTGAGCGACCACTCCAGCCCCACAAATGTGCATTTTTACAGCAGAACTTAGTATTTTCTCAAATGTTTGCACTTTTTTTCTTTTAAGAGAGAGGGACAGTGAGAGAGAAAGAATCAATTTTTATTTAGTTTTTCATGTGGCTTTCATTGCTCCTGTGTACTTGATGCAGGGGTTTGAACTCGTGTCCTTAAGGATGCCAGGCAAGCGCTGTGTAACCACTGAGCCACCACTCCAGCCCCAAATATATGCATTTCTCATTGCAAAATGAAAGCCAATCTAATTCAATCTTAGAAATTTGCTTTATATAAGATATATACAAAAAATTCCTATAAGAACAGCACAATTTACAATAGCTAAATTATGGAACCAACCCAGATGTCCCTCACTGGATGAATGGATCCAAAAGCTCTGGTATATATATACAATGGAGTTCTACTCAGCTATTGGAAACAAGGATATTGCATCTATTGAAGGTAAATGGGTAGCATTGGAAGAAATTATGCTGAGCGAAGTTAGCCAGATACAGAGTCAAGGGCCAAATGGTATCCTTCATTTGTGGAGGCTGGACCTAAACCCCAGCTTGGGAGTAAAATAGACAAACTCATGTATTAGATCCGTAGAACAAAAATGCAAAATGTTAGTATTTATGAGATACAGTTGCAAGATACTTTATAAGATATTTGAACAAGCTATGCTGTATAACTGTACAAAAACGTAAATGTTTAATCCCATTGTCAAATTTTTGAAGAATAGTAAGGGATTTTAGGAAGGGAGGAGAAGGGGAAATGTTGGAACTGAGATAAAGCAAGGTACATTCTATGTCACTGTATATACTATTGCCATATATATATAAATGTTCTTCATAGGTATAAGAACTATGTCATTGTATTTGGGTTTTTTTAGAAACAATATAGGACCCAGAAGAAAGAAAGGCAAAGGATTAAGGGACAGGAGGAGGGAGGTAGAGGGATGTGTGTGTGGGGGATATTGAAAAAATGGTATTGCTGAATTATGTGCATCTAGGAATATGTGACAACTAATCCTAACATTATGTAAAACTATAATGCACTAATAAAAATATATTTAAAAAAGAGAAGTGCTATAATAATAGGAGGCAAAAGTACTGTGAAAAATCCGAAGGCTTTTAAAGTTTGCATCTGGATGATATTTGTATTTAGATGGTTACACATAAGCTAAAAGCTAGAATTAGACGGTGGAATCGATGAACTTTTCTTAAATTTAGGTGGTGCCCTTTGTAGCTCCCCCCAGGGTTCTGGAGCGGGGAGCGGCGGGAACGGCCTCGGGGGACCTTAGCCGTTCCCCGGGGGCCAGCAGGACATTGGGAACCGGCCGCCGGCGCCGGCAGGACAGGTCTGGGGAAGGGGGGGGGGAGGAGTCGCTCCTCGCAGCGTTCCTGTGCGAGAAGCGGGCAGGACGACCTTGCTAGCCGCCCTCCGAGGGGCCGAGTTAGGGCGGGGACGGGGCGAGGAGTCGCTCCTCACAGCGTTCCTGTGTGAGAAGCGGGTAGAATGGCCCAGCGTGCCATCCTCCGAGGGGCCGAGTTAGGGAGGGGTTGGGACG